>JABUQX010086004.1:5000-7500 GCA_015478945.1 Trachelipus rathkii | reverse complement strand
GTTACATTTCATATTACTACAGTAAGGCTACTGCTGGTATATATATAGTATATATAGCAGCAGGAGAGGCTAGTATGGTAGGTATATAGATAGGTATATATATATATATATATATATATATAGATTAGACAAAATAATATGAACACCTAACATATGCACAAAACTTTTCTAACGCCCACTATTCCTCTCTCTCGCCAAAGCCGTTTTGCTATTATAATATGTTTTGCGTAACCCGTCATCATCCTCGTTCCTGTCGCTCGTGACACGCTAAGGAGTTCACCTATATTCGTCACAGACGTTCCAAATAACAGAGCAACAACGATTTGTCCTTCAGAGTCTAACAGATCACACATTTCCTAATCCGCTTGTTTTAACCGTCTTTTTTTTAACTCGTTTTAACCGTCTTTTATAACCGTCTTTTTATAACCGTCTTTTATACCAGTCTTTTTTTTAACCCTCGTTTTAACCACCTTTTATAACCGTCTTTTTAACCGTCTTTTATAACCGTCTTTTTTTAACCGTCTTTATAACCATCTTTCTTAAACGTCACACAGCAAAGCGTATAATATACCTACTCTGTGTTTCCAACATCAAAAATGTGTAATATTTAGCATTCGGTATAAAGACATAATAGTAAGGCAAAGGGCCTGGGTTCGATACCTCGTCCGGATTCTAGGTAGAAATTACCTAGATCAGTTCCCCTCCTAGAATAGATCAATGCTCGTGAGGTGCGAACTTATATATATATATATATTATAAATAAATAAAGAAGAAAGAGCAGTTATATACATATATATGTTATTATATGTTAGTATATATATATATTGTTAAGGCTAAGAGTGTTTAGCAATTTTAGTTCAATTAGACGCTATATATAAGGTTACATAGCATACGCGCTATTATTGCTGGTTGTTGTTATTATTACATATTAGTTATTTCATATATATGGTGAGAATGGAAGGCTGTTGGCTAAGGCTACTGGCGTTGCTAAGTTGGTACATAGCTATTGGTTATTGTTGGCTGTTAATAGCAGCAGAGAGTTGAAGAGCATGGCTGGTTGCTGGCTGCTGCTATAAGCTACATATATTATATATATGGTTGCTGCTGTTACATATATATAAGAGCAAAGATATAGAGAAAGAAAGAGCAGCATATATATATGTTGGGTTATTGTTGTTAAGGTTGTTAAGAAGAAGAGCAAGGTTGGCATATATGCGTATAGATATAACTATTAATTATTATTCAGCACTCGCCAATTTTTTTCTAAAGGGCCCGAACCTTATACACTACCGACCCGTGAATGGTTGAAAAAAATATTGCATTAAAATAATATATATATATATATATATATATATATATATATATATGTCATCTAGTTGTATAATGTATATATATAGTATATATATATATATATATATATATATATATATATATATATATATATATATATAGTATTATCATGAAGTGTAAAAGAAGTACACTTTTACAAAGAGCATTTTGAAAGCCTGTGTTCATCGCTCTTCATTTTTTCCATTGTTGTTCCAAATCTGATCCTCTCTCCTACCCCCTCACCCCTTCCAAATCAAGAATCACTCCCCCCAATCAGGAGTCCCTCCCACATCGAAAATCCTCACAGAGAAGTGAAAGGATCAAGATATACGCTTTCAGGATGTAATGATTTTAAACTCTTATAGGATTTAAATCCTTTAAATGTAAGAGTTATATATTTTGACAGAATTGTTATACAGGTAAATATAATTTTATTATTATTTATTATTATTATTATTATTATTATTATTATTATTATTACTTATTCTTATTATTACTTCTTCATATTATTATTATTACTTCTTCTTATTATTACTTCTTCTTATTATTATTACTTCTTCTTCTTATTATTATTATTACTTCTTCTTATTATTATTATTATTATAATTTTTATTATTATTATTATTATACTTTCTTCTTCTTCTTCTTCTTCTTCTTCTTCTTCTTCTTCTTCTTCTTCTTCTTCTTCTTCTTCTTCTTCTTCTTCTTCTTCTTCTTCTTCTTCTCGTCTCTTCTTCTTCTTCTTCTTCTTCTTCTTCTTGATGTTGTTGTTGTTGGTTGTTGTTGTTTTTGTTGTTGTTTTGTTGTTGTTGTTTTGTTGTTGTTGTTTGTTGTTGTGTTGTTGTTGTTGTTGTTTTTGTTGTTGCTGTTGTTGTTGTTGTTGTTGTTGTGTGTTGTTGTTGTTGTTGTTATTATTATTATTATTAATTAGTATTAATTATTATATATTTTAAAATTTTAATTTTAAGCAAGCATTGTTTCCAGAGATAAAATTAATTATTATTATTATGTATTATTATTATTAATTATTATATTTATTATTTTATTATTATTATTATTATTAGTCTTATATTATTATTATTATTATTATTATTATTATTATTATTATTATTATTATTATTATTATTATTATTATTATTATTATTATTATTATTATTATTAAGCTCTTTTT
>JABUQX010086003.1:7500-12500 GCA_015478945.1 Trachelipus rathkii | reverse complement strand
GGGTGACGGACATTATTCAAAAATATATAGACAGTTACGTTTGCGACTCCGTCAGTTTTATATATTTTTTTTTTAACTAAAAGGAAAATACCCAAGGGTAAACAGCAAAGATGGTAGGAGTCGGGGTCTCGGCCCTTGCCGGGGGAACGACAGGGTAGGACTATTGTCCCCCCCTCCGGAGGGGAGGTCTCCGGAACCCGCTCTTTTGGTTATTCTGGGTATTGTCGCAGGGCTCCTCCGCCCCTCCGATACGGGGTATGGAAAACGTCCCCCCTCTGTCTCCATCGGCTCGAGCCCACGTTTTTTTTTTTTTTTTTTTACATTTTTGTAAGAAGCAATATGCTTTATACGCTGATTTCAAATATGCAATTGGTTTTTCCTGTAAGTGTCGTACTCGAAATATTTCATTTTTTTAAAATTTATTGATATAAATGTGATTTTTAAAATAATTATTTAAATATTTTCGAACTTTTGAATCATTGTCCATCACCACTGAAATTTCATTGTTAGTATCATATACTAGCAATATGTTAAAAAAAAACAACAAAAAAATCAAAACTGACGGAGTCTTAAAACATAACAGGGCCTATATATATATATATATATAATATATATGTATATATATATGATATATATATATGCAATATATAATATAGTATATATATATATATATATATATATATATATTATATATATATATATATATATTATATATAAAAAAAAAAGATTGCATATAAAATGTATATATATATATTGATATTATATATATATATATATACATAGTATATATATATATATTATATATATATATAAATATATATTATATATAGTATATATCTTATATATATATATATTATTTATAATATATTATATGTAATATATTATATATATATATATATATATATATATTTTTAAATATATATTATTATTTATATTTTATTTCTTTATTTGTTATTATATTATATATATATATATAATATAATATATATATATATATATATATATGTTTGTGTGTTTGTGTTTGTGTTTGTATTTGCGTCATGTAAATTATTTTTTAGAGAGAATATGAAATTTTTTTTTTTTATTTAAATCACAACACTTTTAAACCTTAAGCCATTATATGTATTCACTCTGCTATTTAATATTAAATTTTCTTTCCAGAAAAAAATAAACACTAAGGTTTCTGGTTTTTACTTTTTACAGGTGTGAGGGAGTGGAGGGGGAGCTGGGCTGGGAATGAGAGGAGGGGGGGGGAGAGGTGAATATGGAAATTTAATATTGGAATGTGGAAAACAAGTCTTTAAAAATACATTTGTATCAACTAATTTTATTTTAAATGCTTGATTGGCTATTTGCAACTGAGGAAATTGAGTGAAGAGGTTTCTAATAATCTCTCTCTCTCTCTCTCTCTCTCTCTCTCTCTCTCTCTCTCTCTCTCTCTCTCTCTCTCTCTCTCTCTCTCTCCTCTCTCTCCTCTCTCTCTCTCTCCCTCCCTTCTCATATATTTTCTTGCATTATATTTTGTTTCTTTTGATATTTAAACTTAAAGGACTTGAGTGAAGACGGCAGAAATAACAACAACAGTTCATGATATAATAAACAAGAACAATTATTAGAAAGAAGGCAGAATTGGTTTAATTACCGACCAATCAGTCGATACATACAATAACATCGATTTTTTAGGATTATAAACGATTTTATAGGGTTTTAATGAAATATATATATATATATATATATATATATACTATTGTGTGTGTGTATATATTATATTATTATTATATATTTATTATATATATATAAACATATTATATATATATATATATATTATATATATATATATAATATATATATATATAATTATATATAATATATATATAATATATATATATACTTATATATATATAGATTATATATTAAATATTGTTACTTTGTCTTTTGTCTATAAATATATATATCAAATTATATATATATATATATATATATATTAATAATATATATATATATAATTATAATAGTATATATATATTATTATCATATATTTAATATGTGATGTGTGTGTGTGTGTGTGTGTGTGTGTGCGGGAGCGTTTGTGTGATGAATCGGTAGTCAATTTTTGATGATTATTAAATAGTTATTCAAAAATGAACTTTATGAAGTTTTAATTCAACTTCAAGCAATACATACAGGTTGAATAAATGGTGCTTGTACGAAAACTTGAAGATATGTTTGATCGATTTACTCATTATAATTATATATGAACAGTGATTGCTCAATCTTATCATCTATACGATATAAGTATAAGAGAAAAAAGATAATATAATACATAAATTCAAAAGTAGAATAGGTGATGCATAAATATATAGATGTAACCTTTGAGATAGGGAAAGAAAAAGACTGTAGAATAGTAGATTACCAAACATTTAATTGACAAAGTCAACGACATAGTTATATTATTATTCATATAATATAATAAAAAAACTAACAAAGAAATAATAATGAAGTGATCTTCGAAAATTTTCAAAATAAAACGGACTTAGAAATTTGAATCCGGATTTTCAAATAAAAAAGTTTGATTGGGGGTGCCAAAAGTAAGGGGAGCCAAAATTCCCGAAACCGGTATAAATATTTTTTATATACTAACTTGTCTACATGATTTTATTAATTAACAATTACCTTGATTCCAAACTCATCCACTTATAAAAACCTACCGGAATAGGGATACATCATTTTAAAAATACCTTGCTATTACCCCTCTCCTGTTATTTTAAGCTCATGCTTCATTAACATTTATAAAATCATGAAATTTATGGAATATGGTGAATAAGAACTTTTCTTAATAACTTCTTTACTGTCAGTCATATAATAACTACAAATTGAGATAACATTCTAATGATAAAAAAAACAGATCTTAACTAAATTGAAAGATGACACCTGTAACTTAACCAAAACCAAAACGTTTTATATATTATATATTATATTATATAATTTATTATATATATATATATATATATATAATAATTATTAATATAATATATATATATATATATATATATTAAATATATATATATATATTCTATATATTAATAATATTATCATATTATATAATAATTAGGCCGAAAATCACTATACGAGCATATCAATGATAATGAACTTGCATCATAATTATGGAGGAAATTGAAATATAAGAATTATTACTATTCAAAACGTAGTGGCTTTATTAGAGATAGTGAGCATGACAATAGACAAAATATGTTTTTTAGATTCCACGTTAAAATGAATAGGATAATAAGATAGCAAACAAATCGAGTCAGTTAAGCACTATAATAAATAACAGAACTCAACAAATTAAGAAATGAGCACATGAAATTTCCATAAATCTCAGAATGCAACCTGTTAGCATAGAGGTCGGACTTGCATACCATCCCAATCGGTAGGAGGAGCTTGTACCAAAGACTGATCTCGAGTATAACCTGGCGGTGTCCATGGCAACTTTCCGCCATAGCTAACTCTTTAGGTTGGAACGCTATCATCTTCTTTTGGGGAGAAAGAGAATGACCAAAATAATTTTATAGTATTATAAAAACAATACATCGGTATTGAAAGTTTGAAGGATTTCACCAGAGATTTAAGGTGTATGCCTGAGACCGGCAAATGCCTCTTACAAGAGTTGCAACCCTATAATGCAATGCATGAGCTTTTGTCTTACAAGATATCCCTAATCAATTTTCAGTGGTAGAATTTGGTGATCTCGACATGTGACAAGCGATTGAGCGGCCTCAGATAAATCAAGGTGCGCCCTTGATTTCTTGTGTTCACCGACATCCTTCACCCAACTTCTGAATTTATAATTAACATTGGGAGAGAGAAGGGGGAGGAAAAGAATGGAGCAAACTAATCTAGAAGAGAAAGAGAAACATTATAAAATTCGAGCTCGTATATGACATTTTTTTACTTACGTATGTAACTTCAGTCAGAATACCTTTCCTCTGTTTTTTTGTGTTTCAATTTCTACCCTTTACTTATCGTCCCTTCGTGGTCTCGTTGCAAGCCTTTTATCTTCAAAGTCACACTCAACAAGAGCGAAAATAATTTTTCTTATATTGACTTGATGATAGAGGAGAAACCTTTCCGGTAAATTTGAGCTTTTTATTAATCTCTTCATTTTCAAATCCGTCCAAGATTCCTCATTTCACACCTGTGAATCTTCCTTTGAATCGAAAAGTTTAAAATGATATTCCTCTTCTTTCTTCTCCATGCGTTTATCAATTCTATTTTGGCTCCTTCGTTCGAAGGTCGTTGTCATGGTAACCAAGTTGTACGTTTTGGTGTTTACTTTTTTGAATGGGCCGTTTCTCTCGTAAAATAGAGAGAGTTTTGCCCTTTTTGTGGGCATTTATTTTCTTTGCTCATGAAGGTTTACACTTTCAATATTTTTCTGATCATTTTAACATTAAAAGAAAGATTTAGACTACGAGAGTGAGGTGTTTGAAAAAGAAAAAGGGAAGGAATCTTATCTAGCATGCGAAATAAATTGGATTATAAATTATACTTTTTAAAATGAGCTTTCCGCTATGTCAAGTTCAGATTTGCATTTGTTCTACGCTAATGGGCGCGCGCAGCTGGCGGTTCACGTCATTGATATAGTTGAGCAGTCCCGTTAGGGGGCTACGTAGCTTTGACAAAGGTTTCATTTAATAAATTTTATCATCTTTGATATATAAAAAGTATATAGAATTTTTTTTTTTTTCTAAAATATAGAATATATTTTTATATTTGATTTATTCATGGAATGATAGTCATTTAAAATTTTTTTATTTTTCTCTAATACAAAGTCAATATATTTTTAGAAATATTAGTATGCCATTCCAATTCCGTTTTCTATTCGTTCGTGGGGTTTGTACCGTATGGTCTCTCTCCCCGAACTTCCAAATTTTGAAAAGTCATTAAGATAGAATACATTATATTTTCATTCAAATATACCGATCGCCGAAGAAAATTTT
>JABUQX010086002.1:0-34822 GCA_015478945.1 Trachelipus rathkii | reverse complement strand
TCCATTAAATGTTAAACATAGAGTAACATGAAAGAAGTAGGGCAGGCATAAATATATAATATATATATATATATAATTAATATATATAAATAATAATATATATATATATATATATATATATATAATATAATATATATATATTATAAATATATATATATATATATATTTAAAGTTTAATCTCACTAATAGTCATATATATTATTCAATCTTATACCATATCCTACCTTTATAATAAGATAAATATCAAATCTATTACATACAGAGGTTCTTTTGCTAGACTATTATTCTATATAATTTATATTATTAATTCTTGATTATTTATTATTATTATATTAATTATTATATTTAATTATTAAATATATATATATTATTATTAGATTGAATAGTACGGGTTTCCACTTATGTACAGGCCAATCTTATGTACTTTGGTTAAATAATAATAATAATAATAATAATATAATAATAATAAAAAATAATAATAATATATAATAATATAGATAATAATAATAATAATAATAATAATAGCTAGCAAAGAACCACCTGTAAATGATTTGGTATCTTTTAAGGGGAGGAAGAATGAGGTAGGGTACACTTTAATATATATATAATATATATAAATATTATTATATATATATATATATAATATATATATAATATAATATATAATATATATAAATATATATTATATATATATATATATAATATATATATTATATATAATATATATATTTATTAAAATATATATTATATAATATATAATATATATATTAATTATTTATATATATATATATAATTATATAATATTATATAATATTATATATATATATATATATATATTTTAATTATATATATATATATATATAATATAATATATATTCACCATCTCTTTCCCAAGACTGGGGTAAAGTGCGTCACATGCTCTGGAAACAAAAGTAAGTAGTAGAATATGGCCAAATCGCAAAAGACACCGCAGCCTTATTGCCTCCTATACCACTAATAGTGAAATATGTCGCATTCCGAATCACAACTGCGACGGACCCTCACTAGAGCATCTCGTCATGAAGATCATTCCTTGGCCCTGGTGGGCACACCTACCCCTCAATAAAACCAGCATTCACTCAATATTATGCACTTCTTTCACGCCTATGACACTTGACGCATATACCACATCATTCCGCTTCTTCAAATCATCTTTGCTGCTCGCATAGCACCTAAAAATTTTATCGTTCGGGGCGAGTCTGGTGCGGTTACTACTCAAAACCACACACATACGCTAGAGCTCATAATGTAGCCCACACGCGTCTTAAACTCATAACCGAACAATCATTGGCCACAATTCTCCTAACTTCTATATGTAACTTTCAACAACCATATGGCTGATAATGGACATCCATGCATCTTCTGCATATATTATATTTACTGCATGTAGCGAATATGCTCAACGCTAGAAGTGCAGAAACTATCTCAATTACAGTGCTGGAGCCGAACTCCGACCAGCCGCTACGAACTTAGCACATAATGAAATGTGGACGTTCTGATATCTTCCTTATTATATTTAACTACATATTCTTCCTCTAATGGAAACACTAATCATACAACCCGTTAAAGATTGATATACTATGAACGACAATTGTATCCATACTTAGATACCTAATACTATTCTTATATTTCAAGATCCAATAGTTTTACAACACTACACTATGACATTTAATATCAACATAACCCTCTAATGTTAAAGTAATACCTTGTTGAACCGCAGTTCAACCACATCACTTTAAGTTATCTCTTATTAATATATACAAACAGTATCATCTCAAAAATAGAAATTTACATATGTTGTCTATTCCTAGTTCTGATACATTATTGCTAACATGTCGAGTAATTTCGCTGACTGAGCCCTCGGCGATCTATGTCGGTTCTCTTTCATGCTAGTATCTTATTATAGGTGCCTAAATTACTCTAAAATTTATTGTTTAGGGGAGGGGCTAGTACTACCAGAATGCTCCACACTGAAGCGGATTACTCAACAAAGGGCACTAAACCTATAAAACCATTCGACGATGATGGAGAGATCGTTTCACAACAGGACTTTAAACTTGTCACTCACTATTTAACATCAGTCAATCGTTTCAGCTATTAAGACCGCTCAACGTGTTTTTTACACACTCCCTTGTTTCTATATATATTCTTTCTCTTTTTTAGGCAAGATATGGACATTTTACTTATATTTGATTTCGCTTCAGAAGTGTGACTGCTTATTTCATATTGAATCCTAAAAATCACCACAGGCTCCGGCACGTGGGAAAGTGCATGACAATATAAATTTCAGTGTAGAATTTGGGCTGTAATTACCACTGACCATGATCACAATACTCATTGTGTGTAAACACAACATGGACAGTTGAATTATATCCATTCAGTCTAACCTAACACTGTTTCATATAGACCCCAACATTCGCCGTCTACCTGCAGTGCAATGCTTGAAAAAGTCTCAAGCTTAAAGTCTTAATAATTCCGACTATACAAAAAATTTATGCAATTTACTTATTTTAAAAAAAAAATTTGTGAAATACCCTAACAAGAAAATCCACGACTAGAAAATTGACTATCATTGATATCCCATTTATGCACAAATTCTCTTCTCTCGCACTAATACATAGTAAATGTGGTATATATTTAACAACGGTTTGACATCACTTAAACTAAATTTCCGCCTCGTATTAGTTACTAACTACACGTTTTAACATCTATCATCGTCATACACAGAATCATCATAGTGGTTTTTTTGATTTCTCATCATAGGAATAAATCTAACGACACCAAATCAACACAAGCATTTAACCTTTCTAAATAACCTAACTACACAATGCAATTAAATAGAGTATTCCCTATTAATCCTATAATCTAATTATACGCCTTGTATTGCAAATATACCAAAATCACCTATAATATATACAATAATATTCATTATCTTTATACTCTACTCATATTATTATATGTATTAACATATATAGTAAATAAATTTACTCTTTTTGATTACTTTCATCCACAGAGGTAAGTCTTCCCTGCTTAGTGACTCAAACACGGAGGACACGGGAAAGCATGAACGGACAGAACCAATTTTGGGTTTGAAAATCGATGTATCATGAGAGGTCACGATGGGCGGTCCGTGTTGCGACGGATCAGCTACTCTTAAATACCGAAAACCAGCCTGGACAGAAAAATAAGTGATGCTTCATATATTAGGGAAAATACACTATTGTCTACAAATAAATTGATCGCCACCTATCTATACGAATCAGAAATATTATCATCAACCGTCCCCTCAAATACAGAATATGCCTACAGGGTGTGACTCAACCCGTGGAATCAATATGAGTGCAAAATCACCCTACAGGTTACTATTTACATATTTATTATTTTAGGTGTTACTATGACTGAAATTTTCTGGCTTTTTCTTTTTCTTCCGAGAGCCAATTCCGGGAACTACCCTCCGATAAACCTTTGTTACACATATAATCTCTTCGCCTATTCAGCTAATACTCTCGATTTTCTACCATTCTATTTAACACTTATGTACAATCACTATTTTCCTCCGAGTATGTTATAGGAAGTCCCTCAAAACATCACTAGTGACTAAAGACTGGCCTTGAAGCACACTTTACCTAGATTGTGAATCATTATCATTATATTGTTTTGCCCTTTAGGATCTTGCCAGAGAAAGAATATATATAGTTTGGCAGATAGAACATATTTTACGACTTTTTTCTAGAATCCTTATACATATCTATTAACCACTAATATTTCATCCCTTTTAATTTGCAACAATTATGTTCAACAATTGCCAAGATTTGAAATGATCATTTTCTATCAATCAAAATCTTTTAACTTATAAAGCTTCCTGAAAAGTTACATCACAATTTTTCCATTACCATCGATATATTACAACTGAAATGGCTAATGCCTCACAATATGCTCCATATTAAACCTCTATAGTTAAGTATTCGCTTCTCTCAAGTGCGCATATCAAGGTCTCTTAGGCAATGGTGTGTGGTATGTCACTGCTCTAAATTCCTTAGGCTCACCCCTTGACATTTCCTAGGATAGTTTTATGATTGGGCTCACCATATGGACATTTTTTTACTTGAAGATTAAAGACACCTGCTTAGATCATTTCTTACAGAACTCTCTGGTCTACCTGTTCAGAAATATTTAAAACTCCTTAATTCATTTTCTAAACCCGTCTCTATTATTTCCTGTATCTATCATAACTCTAAGACTTGATTTAACACCCAATCTTCGTTAGATATGGTAATTCCTTCTCTCTCGCGTATTAGGTCATAGAACCAAAATCATAGAGAGGTAGGATACTTACGATAACTACGAATTCACTTACCTTATAGAATTTTCCTAGGGTACCTGCTCAACGATCAAAGAGGCACAGAATATAAATGAAGCCGGTGTAAAAATTGGAAATATTTGCAATGAATGATTTTTATGACGAGATTAACAGAGAAAATGCAAGTATTGAACATCAATGACGTTATAATCACATGTTTTTTTAAACTTTTTATAAATGTACGACTAGAGCTCTCTAATGCTTATAGGAAGGGGCTGTAAAAAACTTATTAGGAATGGAAATGAGCACGCCAGGTATTTTGTTCAATAATCGTTATAATTTAGCAATTTAAGAGGTGGAACGTAAGTAATCTATGGCAGATTTTTTCATTCGTCTTGAATTTAATATTATAAATATAGATGGAGTGATTATGCTTATATCGAGTAAAAGTATCTATAAGAACGAAATATGGAATATATAGTGAGGGTAATAAGTATTGTGATGAGATATAAGGAAACATTATTACTAATAAAAATTACTATACTATATTGCTTGAAATAAAATTAGTACTAATTTATTTAGGGTTAAATATTAATAATTAATATATGATATAATAATATAAAATTAGTATAGAATTATATTATATAATATAAGTTATATATATATATATAGATAGTTTAATAAGTTAATATAATGATATATATATATATATATATTAATAGATTAAATGTATAGATATCTATATACGTCGTAAATGGTAAGATATATATATATTATATATATATATCTATTACTGTCATTATATATATTATATTATTTATATATACTATATATATATTATATTTGTTAATATTATTTTCAGCTATATTAATGAAAAACAATAAAATAGTAATTCTTATTTCCCATGACTTTCCGTGGTAAAAGTAGAGGCTAACGTAAAATTATGATCACAAAAAACTACACTTATAAAAACTTAGAGTAATGAGAGAGATGGATGAGAATGAGATGATTAATTTGAATAAATTGTAACAATAAGCTTTAAGGGAGGGTATTAATAGTATCCGAGGTAGTATAAATATGTAGAGGTAGAGCGTAATTATTAAGTACCTAATATATATATAAATATAGTATATATATATTACTTTATATATATAAGTGGTATAAGAGTGAGGATTGTATATGGTTAAATACATATATTATATATATATAATACTATATATATGTAAGAGATATATTAATATATATAGGTAGAATTATAGTTTACTATGAGTATGTTGTAGAAATATAAGATTGCTGGTATTTTTATATTATAGAATAAAGTATGCGAGTATTATATATTATATATATATAGTCGAGATGACTGAGAGAGGGTACTTTCACTGATATTGATGAAAGAAACATATATGTTGCGTATTTATGAGATATTGATGTTAGTAAGGATGTGTGGAGCATAAATCTTTACAAATTGATATAAAAAAATATATGAAAAGGTGAAGAAATAAAATAAAATATATTGTTAATTTATAGTAGTATTTATATGGAGATTTGCAACATGAGTCATATGATGCATTAATATATATATTATGAAAGTAATCTATGCAGGTGGTATAGTGATAATTACGTAGTGTTATTATGGTGGTTATTTACTATACTATTCTGAAATTAAACAAAATATAATGTATAATGTATAACGTATAATGTATTATAAAACGGTTATATAATATATAAATAAGATCGGATGTGAACAGTTAAATATAAGTATTTAAATTAATATATAAATTATAAACGGAGTGAGGCATAGAGGATTTTTAATTAGTCTCCTTAGTTTATAAATATATACAATATATTTGTATTATTATGGATTGAGGGATTATGAAAATAAATATAAATTATAGAGGATATTAGCTAGAGGTAGTCAATTTGAGGAAAAAATTAATTGAGCAATTTATAAGCACATAAGTAGAGAGAGAGTGAGAAATATAGTGAACCTATTATACTATACTATTATAGTAAGGGAATATGTATAATTTAGTAGTTTATTGAAGACGGCGAGAAGATAATCTATGATAAGATAGATGAGTATTATATATGTAATTAGTTCGCGCATTTGAATGAAATTTTGAACGGAGTATATGGTTATATAAATAATAGTAAGGGGTTGGGAATAGTAATAATAGTATTAAATACTAAAGATAAGTAAAGATTATATATTAGGTTATCGTTAGAATAGAAGTACTTATATATCACTCTAGTCTGAATAGATTTAAATTCTAACTGTGAGTTGAATGATACAACTGGAATAATACAAGTGTCTGATAGGTTATATTATAAATATTTTCGAGAGAATTTAATATAATGAAAAGAGAACGAATTAAATATATAAATATAGAAATATGCGTTAGTACTATGAGTAGATATAAAATTATTTGAGATGGTAGAAAAGTATGGTGCATGGTGCAATATAATATATATTCATTGGGTATGTAGGGAAACTAAACAGTGTTGAATATTGAGCGCCAAACGGTCTTACATGAGGATTAAAAGTGATAATATGCATAGTAGTTAGAAACATATTAGGTCTGGAATTATAAGAGGATTATTAATAGTCTATAGAGTACAATTAGTGTTAAGGATATTGATAATAACACATACTAACAGGAGTGTGTTAGGTGGATGATAGATAAGAATTGATCTAATAAAATTAGAAGAATGAACGCTATTAGGAAGTTGATGTGGTTAGATGAAGAATGAGTAAAGAGAGAATAAATGAAAGTATATTAATTATGAGAGAAAGAAGAGAGTGGGGAATAATCTACATTATAGTTGGAAATAAAGTATATATAAGAATGAGAATAGGAAAATAGTCGGTTTGGTTAAGTGGAGGTATATATATATAGTATATAGGTTAGAGTGTTCTCGGAGTAATATCGAATATATCATAGCTGGGAGAACCGTAAGAATAATAATACAAAGTGATAATGAGTATACTCTAGTAAATAGAATTTATGAAAGGAGAGAAGAGGCCAACACGGAGATGGTCGTCGGTGCGCAGCCGGGCTGCACAAGCAGAGGCGTTCACACGAGCTTTGGCCGGGAAGTGAGGTATATCGGCCTTGTGTCTTGAGGGAATGATCTATCGACGGGGCTATTCTCGGCCTGTGGGCCAGACCAACCATAGTCTCCGACATGAACTTCGCAACGGCTCTACCTGTGAGGAACACGTATAATTTCTCTATTGAGAGAAAGGTTATGTTTCCTCGAAGATATCTAATCAAATGTAGATTATATTTTCTGAATGCGACAAATTCCATAATTACTCACTTGAGAAGTATAAAGGAGGGATCAAAATATAATAATGGAGCCTAACAGGGTTATTACGATATATAATATCTGTAATTGTACCATAAAACTTCTGAATTCATCTACTCAAAAGGTAAAAACAAACTTATTTAATGTGTGTTTCTCGTTTTTGGAGGATGCAAGAGTTAGTGACGGCATGACCTTATGCACTCTAAGTCACAGTTAATTTAAGGTAGGTATAAGAATGAGATGGGATAGTAATAATATTAATATTAATTAATAATTTATCATCATATTTTCATATATAGAACCTTACTGACACCAAATATATAAAAATTGCAATACTAATTACTCTCTCCTTAAACAACTTATAATAAGCCCATTTTATTTTCTAGTGATATTTCTTTGAAGTGTCATGTTGTTTCTTGATATAAAAAACTTTTGATAAATATCTAAGTCACCTTCAGAACAATATATCACTTATAGTTGCCAGCTCTGTATAGAGTATAAAAGAAAATATTTTAAACTACTAGCCCATCATATATATATATATTATAAGAACTAAAAAAATTATGATATATATATATCACTTTCCCTTAATTACTTAAAAAGAAGCTTTCAGGTTTTAAAGAAAATGTTAAAACTAACTTTTAGAAATCTATATATATGATATTAATTAATATCATATATATAATATATATATATATTAATATTAATAATTAATATATTATATATATATATAATAATATAAATAATATATTATATATAATATATTATATATACCAATATATAGTTTTATTATATATTACAATATATATATATATATATATAAAAATATTTATTTTTAGAATATTAAGTAATATTAATCAATAAGAACAAAATAACACATTACATATAATAAATATATATATAATATTAAATAGTAATTTAATTAATTATATATATATAAGCAACATTACAAATGAAATGCAAAGTCATACTGCTATTATAAAGTCCATGTACCAGCTGTTATCGATATTTTATAGAGTATCAGAAAATCGTTTTTTTTTTGAGAAGAATTTAGGACTAAAGTATTTAGAGGGTGTTTCAGTTGAGAATCAAACAGTGAAGAAGTTAACTGAACAGATGGGAGCAAGGCAGTGTAATTATTTTCACCATTCCCTTAAATACTTTAATTGGAGACTAGCTTGCTCTTAAAAAGATAATACTGAGAGCTATGATTCAAGCTAGTGTTGGATGAAAGTAATTTCGATTCCCTTTAACTTGTAGAAAAATTTCTCGTGAGGCTTTAGGAGCTATAACATTCTCACGCTAAATATACATGGCTTGATGGTGAATGTCAGAAAGATTATAATTTTTACCAAACTATTCAGAGTAATGATGCAGTTCAGGATATATTATAAGAGGTATTTTTATCTTATTTTTATTCTACACAACTATATATACAGGTTTGAGATTCTCAATTGGTAGGTTTCACCAGGGGCTCTGACTTGTTCCGCTAAATGATATTTAAAAAGAATGTCAAAAATAAGAATTTTAAGTGACAGTAGTACTTATTCGAGAGATATACCGTTACTTATTATTCTCAACTGCTGCTTCATAACGTTTTTGCATTTTACCAAAAACTGAGTATTTTCTCACTTTTAGTAATATTAAGATTCCATCATTGGTATGATATGTTATCAGAATATTATTCATTTCCTTCTAACATATATATTAGATTTATTATCTTAGTAGCATGTCATCAAAGCACATCCAGAAAATTGAATGTGTTTTCTATTATCAATTATATCTGTACCAGTTTATCATTTCAGATTCTTCATAGTGAATCTTGTATATAGGAATCATTGTATACATTATTTATGAATACATTATTACATTTTTATGTTATTATCATTATATAACAGAATCTGAACTAATGATAATTATTTATAAAAAGTTATACACTTCTTTGAGCATAAATATTATATTTAAGTTTATTATTACTGATACACAATATAAAATACTAAAAAAGGGTGAAGCCAATTATGTAATTGTGCTGTAAATTCGTACGCACATGTCATGCATTTCAGGACATATACAACTCGCTTCTCTTAATGGTACCGCTAATTACGTTCATGTTTTAAACGACGCGAATTGTATAGAGAAAGTTTCGGGCCTTCTGGAGATAGTTGGTATGAGCTATCTATAGGGCTTAAATTACTTCTTATCCAATAGTTTTTTGCATTAAAACCACTAGAGTTTAAGGAAATTTGCAATTAATGCAGTATTACACATAGGATAAGATAATCACATCAGCATTACTCGCTCTTAATTCGATTAATTAATGTCTTCAAATGGTTTTTAGCATCTAAATTATAATTCTCTATATACGCTTCTCCATGATTTGCAATTAAGCAATAATGACGTAGACTTCTTGTTCGATATTTGTAACGAAAAATTATATTATAATATAGTCTAAAGTATTGATATTTGTGCATCTTAAGACATAATATACTCTTATGAATTTGTACTATTGCAAGCATTTCATATGAACGATATTCATCTTTGTTTCTCACAAAGGACAAAGCTGTTAGTAAGGGGCAACATTTAGGTAATTCCTTTAAGAGAATTTCAGCCGTTAATTAGTTGCTAGCAAATATCGCGTTGTGATCAAATAAAATGACTTACACATGAATTAGGACCATAATAATATAAAAGTATATTAAACTATTTATAATTGATTTTGAGAATCAATTAAAAGATTAATAGCTTAAGGTAATTGAAGAAAAAGTCTCATTTATAACAACACCGTGTCCGCTCTCATAACCTTTTGTAATGTTTGGTGCGTTACTAGACATACATAGAATCTATTGTATATTTAAATCCAGCCTTACGTGTTTCCTCAACTTTTTAGAGCATAGTTAAGCGTTTGTCTGCGAATGAGCACACTTAAAGAGCTACTGAGAATTTGGTAATGTTCTATCTTCCTATGAAAATCTTTAATCTAATTGAAGATCATTACATTTACTAAAAGCTTTCATTGTTATGTGAGCAAGTCCAAATATCTGATGTTAGAGATATTTTGTTTGCTGATAGCACTCGAAATGTTTTTGTTCTTTACCACCCTTTTATATATTGTTTGGATATTCTCTTCTGAAAAGTAACCTCCTTGAAGAAATATTGTGGACATACGTGAATTTATTATATCTCCTTAATATCCAATGTATTCAACAAACACGAAAAGGCAGAATTGCTCCCCACATCAATCAAGTTCCCCCCCAAATTTTGAAACGGATTTCCTGTGCTTTTTCTAACATATTAATTCCCAAATTTGTTTTAATCAGTTATTATCAAACAGTGTAGTCTGAAAGAAATCTTATTAAATAAAGGTAGAAGTTGATGAGATGGATGGACATGGTCATCATCTGCTGTGTCTGTGATACTCAGTGTTTTCTTTCTTTTTTCGCCACTTTTCCTCTTGAAGATTTTCAGGCAATGTTTTTAAAATCTATCAATTTATATGGTTTTATGTTTCTCTTATTAAAGATGATACAAGTAAGTTGGTGCTATAATAATTTTCAATCCTTCTTTTGGTTCTCTTGTAGTAAGGTATTCCAGTAAGCGCACAAGTAGTTTACATCCTCACGGGTTTAACCCTCTTCAAGGAGTTGGTATAACTTCTCTAATTATTACTACTTTAGGATCTCGGACGAAGGAAGGTGCAAGATAAATGGGCATGCGTAGGGAGTCAATCCTTCAATATATATTAATCATATAATATTAATATATATTATATATATATATATATAATATATATTATATAATATATATAATAATATATATATATTATATATATATGTATATTATTATAATTATATATTACCTAAATATATATATAGGTTAGTATAAATGGAAATTTCATTCTGCGCGGCCGGAGACGCCGGCCTCGGCCGGAATTAAAAGTTTTCATTCTCCGAGTCCTGGCTCTCCGGCTCCGCCAAAAATACTCTCCGGTGCATCACTAATATATTATATATATATTATAATCAGGTCAAACTTTCTGGAAAGTCAGGAAAAATAAAAAATTGGACAGGGAAAGTCAGGGAAACGTTTTTAAATATGCTGAAAAGTTCAAGGGAAATTCCAAAAGTCTCAGCGGAAATTTAAAATTTCTCATACATATGAAGAATTGATCCATGGACCAAGTTACACATATTTTTTGATATATTGTTTTTTCTAACTGTATATTGTGGGAATGAGAGATGTATTTGATTAAGTGAATGAAAAGCATGGGCGAGGAATGACATTCCATAATCTACTTCTATCCTGTTTTCTTTTTAGGTTTTAGTTCACTATTACCTACTAATCACTTCCTATTCTGTTCGTAGAAATTGTTCCAAGTTCATTCCTTACCGATTGAAGGTGATTGGTATATGGACGTGTTTTAGACTGTATGTCTTTTGTCATTTCACCTTTATGATTCTTTTTTTCTTTTAGGGAATTGATTATACTTTTTAGGTGTTTTTTTTTTTTTTTGAGAGGTTTGGACGAAGTGATTTTTGATTTTTGTGCAGTTGAAGGTATTTATTATTTATTTATAAAAAAATGACTTCAAGCATAAAAAAAGCTTAATTTAAACGACCAGTTGGGGTTGGAACGTCACAACTGAACCTTTGGTTCAATTCTGTTCACTAGATTTACAATGTTTAGTACGTAATATTATGGAAGATGATTTATCTTAGTCCAGTAAAAATGCCTGCATCACAGCAAACTGAAAGCTTTTTTGCATTAGATTTACAGTGAAAAACTTGAATGCCAGATCTGTGAAATCAAAAGGACAGAAAAAAGAGATTAGAAAGATGTATCCCTCAGAATACAAGCTGTCCAATGGCTCTCATCATGAGATCCTAGGTATAAAGTTTTCATGACAGCCAGAACAGGGAAACAAAAGATTTGATATTGCTAAGAGGCAATTGGTACCACTCATAACGAATCAGATTGTTGTCGAGAAAGAAAAAGCACTATACTCCACATTGCAGTGAAGCTCTTTCTACTACCTTGAATTAAAATTCAATATTTTTTGGATTGGTGATTGTCCTTCTAAGAAACTTGAAATGAGTTTTATTTTTTTTTTTCTTCTATAGCACCTGCGAATCAATGTTATGTTATGCGGAATTGTGGCAATTTATTAAATAGGAATGATATTATATCGCATGGAGAATATGCGGGACATTGGAAGGAAGGCTTTTTTCTATAAATAAGCCAATTTTACGTGAGAATCTGAAAAAGAACATTATGTCTAGATTTCCTCAAAAGACAGTGGCCAATGGCTATAAAAAGATCTCATGAAAGTATTTCCATAAAGTTCCTTAATCATTCAAAAAAATGTGACAAATGTAGTACATTAGCTGCACACGAGTTAAATTGGTGTAACGTGTCTTTGGATCGATTTCCTGAGGTAGATTAATATGAATAGATCATTCAAAGAGTCAACAACAGAAGAAAATCGGAGTGATGGAGATAAAAAGTTCGAAATAGAGAGAGTATATAGTAAGTTTATCTCTTATTTACTAGTCATTTGAAACTTTTGAAAAACTATGATAATTAGTGAAAAGTATTGTGATAAATTTTAAGCATCTGATACTTCCTATGAAAGGAGAGTAAAATTGCTTGCAATATTTAGCCCGCTGTTCAAACTATGCTTGATGAAGAAAAAGTTTATATTCCAATTTTTCGCATTTTAAAATTCGAAAACTTTTGTCATTTATAACAGTGGTTTAAGCTTATTCCTCTTGGTCTATTAATGAAGCTTTTAATTTTATTTTTTTGTTAAATAACTGTTTTTTTCTTTTTGGCAATAAATAAAAAAGGAGTGCTTTTAAGTCTTAGGGTAAGTACTACTGCAGGCCCTAAAATTAGATTTTTTTTCAATTCATTTAAATTTAAAATCTTTGAAGTAATTCAAAAATATTAGTTAAGCATAAATTGATTTTTTAATCTATGAACTGAGCTTATTTAATGATGTGCTGCAATAATAATTAACTATGGATATTTTTATATTCAGATTCGCATAATAAATTAAACTGACATTGTCTGGGTTGGGTCAGTGTGAAATATTTTGTCACCGATATTTGGGTTCAGGGAATACAAATTCCTTATAATTAATTTTAGTGTGAATCCTACTGTTATTATATATTTATTAACTATACTATATTATTATATATTATTATTATTATTATATTATATTATATATATATTATATTATTATATATAATTATTTGTTAATTATTATTATATTAGTATATTATATTTATTATTTATTATTTTTCTATGGTCAGATATTTTATAATTTGATTTTATTTTATATTTTGAATTTTTTTTTTTTTGGGGGAGAATAATATATTTACATATTTATATTTTTATCTTTTATTGTAATTTTTTATTAATTATAATATATTAGTAGTTTTCTTTCTTTCTTCTCTCTCTTCTTCTCTCTTCTTCTCTTCTCTATAACATATATATATATTATTATATATATAATTTATATATATATATATTATATAAATTATTATAATATTTTATATATATATTCATATATACAATAATTATATTTATTATATATTATTATTTATGAAACTTACTTAAACTACAAATTTTATTTTATATATTTATTTATATTATTTGATGATTCAATATTAATTTACGATATATATATAATATTTTTATTAAATATATTTTTAATTTAATATTATGTATATAATATTATATATTTTATTTTATATATTTTGATTATTATTTTATTATATATATTTTTGAGAGAGAGAGTATTAAATAAGTAAACTTACTACCTTCTTCCCAGATTGGTATTGATGGTGTGCAGCATTACACTGGGAATATCTGGAGTAAGAACATGAATTTGTCAATTAGAATCCCCTTTTATACCATCCTTCTCCATATCTTTAAGTCTATAACTCATTGGCAATTTTAGAAAAATTGATTACCTGATATATTGAGATGTGATTATCCTCACTGAAACATCTGTCAATGTAGGGTTTATTCCCGTGGGGCCAGGTTGCCAACCATAACCATACCCCCCCACTAAAGCATGCATACACTCCATGTATGCACCTTTACTCACCATGACAATTCTCGCAATGAAATTCTTTCACTTCAGACGTTCCTTTTACTGGACTCAATCCAATTTGTCTTTGGGTTATTCCTTTTTTTTTAATTCCTCTCATTTACGCTTTCTTTCACACCACAGCACAACTCCCTAGAGCAATTATCTAGCATTTTATTAAATTTCAATTCTTCACCAAACATGCGTAGATTGTCCATAGTGGCACGATGAGTATCTTAGATTCTATCTAATTCCTCTATTACATACCATAGTTTCACTACTAGACATTAACACAGGTAACAACATAATACCCTCAAAGACAAAAACTAATTAGTAGGCACTAAAGACTTAAACCCTTACATCCACCTACTTACCATTCACAGCTTTCCTACTACACTCTTCATTGCCCGTTTCCTTTTCATCCAACATAAATATCCCTAAATTAATTAAAAAAACCCAGCATACTTGCTTCAATTTCTTCACCATCCAAAACAGGACTCAACTAAAAATGGAATCTTCAAAACACAACAACCATCATCTTCCTACTTAACAAGATCATTATACTTACTTTCAAAACTATCTCTTTACAAACCAGAAATAAAACCCTGGCAACCCCTTCCTCATAAAACCAATAACCTCCTCAACCAGGGTGGTGATTTTTCAATATTCGTGATGTCACGCGAAATAAATTGTAAAACATTTTTGTTTAAAATATCATTATTTTTTCAATTTTTCATCATCCCTATTGGCCCTAGCTCTTAGGTTCAATAAATCTTAAAATATGGGCCTTATATCCACTGAAACAAGAACCAGCAACACTAAGTGTTTACGTTGGTACTGCCATGTCAAAAATGCCAATTCTGTTTTTCGAAAATTTGAAAAATTTTTATAATATAATTTATTTATTGTTTTTATTTTCTTTTGAATTGTTTTTTTTCTATTAAGTTAAATAATGTAATATATTACAAAAAAAATAAAAAAAATCTGAAAAAAATCAAGTTTCATTTGAATTTTTTTTCGTTTCATCTCCTGTTCTCAAACTCTCCATTATTTTTTCGTTCACAATACCAAAACAAAACGCAGATTCCAACTCTCATCACTGATAAACTTCCAATCACTGATATTCACATCTTCCCAACACATGCGGTCATACTTTTCACTGCAATACTATCTTCTACCTACTCCCATTTTGACTCCTATACCTACTTGATGGTCCGACAGAATTTTTACTTTTGCACACATAACTCTCTATCAGAAAGTCAGACAGCCCTTTCTAACTCACTTTCATCATTGTTTCTCTTCTTGGCATCCTCAATAAGGCACATGTTTATAGCATCCCTTTTTCGATCACTCTATCCAACCATTTGCCCCCAACACAATCAATCATTCTGATAATCCCAGAAAGTCACTCTTCCTTAACAACCTCTAAGAATAAAAATATGATCCGTGTGTTAATCAACACCATATACATTTCTTGAACTTTTCAAACTTAATTTTCACCATTAGAATTCTGTACTTCTTGCACATAACATAAATTACAGAAAATAAATTATAAAAATTGTTTATATGATGCGGAAAGTTGTTGTTGTATTGATAGAGTGTTCAATAGTTAATTTTATTTTAAATATTTCGCGAAATTGATAAATATGATTATACATCTTTTCGTAGGGAAGTGATCTCACAACCCCCATTCAACTATTTTCTTGATTAAACGAATTTCCGTGACATTATGATTTGTAAGAAGTCTAGAGAACAATGGGCTATAGGCCCAACTCTATTCGGCAGTCATAGGATGGCCCATAGTCATTCTAAAGTGGTTGCAGAGGAACTTTGTTGGTATTTCGTAGGTTCAGAGTTCCCCTATAGAATTTTCAAAAGTGTTGTTTTACCAGCTCCATTTTCACCAACCATGAAGACAGTTCCATTTTTTGGAGCGTGGGAGATGGCCAAATTGCCTGGTTTTATTGCCCCTTCTCGGGAGTGGTCACACAGAACTGTTGAACTTGGTGGCACCAAGATTTTTGGTTCATCATCAAAACATACATCTACTTTGTGTTTTTTGGTGGTTGCAACCCAAAGGACCACAGATTAGAGACTTAGAAAGAGGAGCTGAGATATGCATCGCTACTCCAGGTCGCCTTATAGATTTTCTAGAGTCTGGTAAAACAAATCTACAAAGATGTACTTATTTAGTTCTTGGATGAAGCACGAAAGGATTGTTGGATTGACATGGGATTTGTGAACACTTCCAGAATTAGGAAAACTACTTGAACAAAGTTCGAGTAAAGTAAAAATATATTCCCACAGATCTTTGATATTTGCTATATGGGTATTTATTATTTTAAAAAATATTTGTTTCCAATGATTTTTAACTTTTAGGCCCTGACCATGACAACATCTTATGTGGTCATCAACATGGCCAAAAAGTTGAGACATTAGCTGGAAGTACTTTTTGATAAAGAGTAATTTCAGTTAAATGTGGGTTTCTCCTACATTGCATCTTAGCCAAATCTAAAAATATCTTACAAATTGTTGATGTTTGCCAGGAACATGAAAAAGATGCCAAGTAAGTAGTTGTTGTTTGTTATATTTGTTTTGAATTATATGAATAAATTGTAATTGGTTTTAGTCATAAGGTTGAATGAAAAACATTCTTTACCTTTATAGACTTCTCCAGTTACTAGGAGAAATCATGGCGGAGAGGGAGAGCAAAATCATTGTGTTTGTCGAGACCAAACGCAAAGTCGATGATCTTACGAGGCGGATGAGACGCGACGGGTAAAAGAAAATAAACATTTCCTGTTTAGGATGTTTTTTCTTCCTGAAGCTTTGGCTCAATCTAATTGCCTAGTTATCAAAGATTCTCCCCCCATCCCACCTCACCCTCTGAGGACAAATGATATGTAACTTTTAATTCCATAGAGGGAATCAAAACAATTTCTCATCTCCGACCAATGATTTTTTCTCTTTTTTCCTTATGCTATTTTTTTTCCTTGGTTTTTATTAGGCTGCGCCAGTTAATTGAAGAAACGGCGCAAGAAGATGCAAAAAAAACTATTGTATTTATAGAAACCAAAAGAAATGTTGAAAGAATTACACGTGACCTTAGAAGTTCTGGGTAATTAGATTGATCTTCAGGAGTTTAAAAATCATTGTTGTTATATGTAAAATGTATATATATATATAATTTTCATATTCACTCATTTGCTGCAACGACGACATAACTTGAAAATTGTTATTTTTGTTACTACGGAAATTGGTAATGAATACTTTTAATGAATCACATATACAAACCTTAAAAATCTCCCTACGAGTGTGTTGGTGTCGCTTTGGATCCTATATATTTTTTTTTTCAATTTGCAAATTCAAATGCCTTTCCTGAAAAAAAATTGCAATTTTTGAGCTGTGGGTTGTTGCAACAAATGATAGATATATTGCCATTTATTAATTTTACTGTGTTAATTTAGATGGCCAGCTATGTGTATTCACGGTGACAAAGCTCAACCAGAGAGAGATTGGGTCTTAAAGGGTAAGAATTTTTATTAAGTTCATAGCTGTTTCTGATAGAGGATCTGACTCGTGTGGTGAAGGTCCAACGTTTGATTCTAGTGAGAAAAGTTCATAGCTGTTTCACACCTGAAATTTTTACTAATTTTTTTTTTCTTTTAGAATTCAGATCTGGGAATGCTCCAATTCTTGTGGCAACAGATGTGGCAGCTCGTGGTTTAGGTAAGAAATCTTAGGTATTTTTTGTTATTTTCATCCAGACACTTTAGTGGCATCCATCTCATAACATTAAAAATTTTATTTTTTTTACCAAATAGCTTTAATTATTGAACTGGAACGTGATTTCATTTTTAAATTCTTACACACAAATACTATCATTTCGTAGCATTTCCTAGGACTTAGGTTATAGGATAATTTAATGAAAACTTTTAATAACTAGTAAGTAGCTAGTGGGTTACAGTTTCAAGAAATTTGTTTGCCTGTAAATAATGCAATTACATAACTACTAAATATTCGGATCCACTTATAATAAGAGTCTGGTTTTCTCTTTTGCAGAGGCACTGACTGGCGATAATGCACGGAAGAATTGAATCTTTGCATTACGCATTGGTGCCTCTCCTCCATCTTGGCACGAAGATGCTAAGGTGATCCTTGAATGTTGCAAAACGAAGGCGTGTTTAAAATGTGATCGAGCTAGGCAGTTCCAATGCCAAGGGTCTCTAGGAGTTCAGGTCTGTGTCAGGAAGGTCATGAAATGTATACTCATCGTTTATGCCGACTGGCTGTGGCTTTTGTGGATGGGTTGGGCAGGTTTTTTTTTCCTCCCAAGCAATTTCAACTTTTCCTCCTGTCCACATGGCCGCCATTATTCCGGCAGATAATACCGGCCTCCGAGGAAGCCCTTCGCAAGGACCTGCCCCATCTCCTGCTCTTTATCACGCGACCGATGATGCAACAGACGGGTGGTATGCATTGTCTTGCCCGTCCCCTGTGGTAACTACTATTTCTCGGGCCCTCAAAAGGGCAACAGCTCAACAGTTGATGCCCTGTAAAGTCGTCTGGGTGTCAGCGCTAATTCTCCTCCCACACCTTCCGCTGGCCACTGCAGAGATTGGTTTCAACGCGTAGGTATCTGCGGAATCTTGTGGGGGGGTGTTATTGTAGTACATGTTTGTTGATTTCTTTACTTTTAATTGTGTGCACTCCAAAAGAGGGCTCGAGTGAAAAACCACAGGCTTCGTTTGTTTGTCATATATTTGAAATATTTTGTGCTATTATTTGAATTTTATCTAATTTTCCATAACTGTTCTGAGACTGGATGATGTAAAGTTTTGTTATAAATGACGATTACCTTCGTTCGAAGATTACGTCAACGTCATCGGCACGTTACGGAGGACGCGTCAAATTACCGAATCATGGACAGCTTACCATCTTACACAACAGCGTAATTGCAAAGACTAAAGCTTAATTAGATTACTTAAAAGAAGCAATCAGGTGTCAATCAAAGACTTTACGAGCTGGTTTAAATGTGTCGAGGTGGTTTCAAAGGAGGAAAAGATATATATTATATATATATATTAATATATATATATATATATTATATATATTTTATACCTATTAATTATATATATATATAGATAATATATGTTATGTAATGTAAATTGACCTAGATTCTGTTAATAGGAAAGCTCTATTTCAGGTGTTAGTAATATATGTGTTGGTGGTAGGTTTCTGAGTGGAATCAAAAGTATGTTTACGATAAGGAAGCGTGTTTCACGATTGAGCATTTTTCAGCCTTTGCCAAGTCAACTACAGAATTAGTACTGGGCAGGATGTGTGCCTTTCCTTGATAAATTGTTTAACTCTTCCTAGTTATCAAAGAATATAGTGGGTTGGACAGGAAATCGGTGTTAGTATAATGAAATGACTATAGTTCCTACCTATTGTATACAATTGATTGTTTTGTCGTGGTGAATCCTGAAGAGTTTGAGAGATTTATGGCAGGGTTGCAAAGAGTAAGTCGTAATAAGAGTTAAGTTATGGTGTAGAGGAGGACGTCATCGGTGTGAAGTTGAATGATGCAGTGTTAGTAGACAAGTTGTGATGCGCAGGTGGCTGTTCAATTAAATCAGTTGTGGACATGTTAAAGTTTTTAGGTACTTACATAGGGTTATTTGTGTTACTTTGTTAATTGTTATAGTATGAGGACTATGTCTGATAAAGGCTACTAGATTCTAAAGCTTCATCGTGTCAGATGGAGCACTTTAGGGCGGTGTTAGATGAGAAGATATTGATAAAATTAGGAATGAATTTATTGGAGTTGTAAAGGTGAATGAGAAGAGGTAAATGAGAATAAATAAGTTGTGAGGTGTTTTGTTATGATGTACGCTTGGGCAAATGCCCAGTGGGCAGGCATTTAAAAATGGGCATTTGTCCAGGCATTTGTCCATTTCAAAATGCCCGCCCAAAATCTGGGCATTTATAAAAATTATCAGTAAATTATGAATTATTGACAGAACTTTGAAGAAAAAAAACATTCAAAATATTATTTTATTTATTCGGCATAAAGTATTATATGTATGGTATTTGAATGACAAAAGTCTACTCCCGCTTCCTCCCCAATGACTGGGGTTACCAAGTGCAACATTTACCGGAAAGCCAAAAAGTGAAAAGAAGATGACCAATCGAAAATTAAGCACACACTTACGTGCCCTTTACACCTTTTAATGAGAACTATTAGTCATAAAATCCACACTTAGAGACTTCACGGGATCGCAACCGAACCTTCACATTGGCATCTCGCTCAACATTAAAACTTAGCAAATATAAAAAAGACATAAAGACCAAATGAAAAGAAAGACACACCAGATCAATCCAATAGAACCATCACCAAACAACATGTTCAAGCAAATCCACAAAGTATCAATAGGACTTGTCAATTACTTTATACACACAAGTCTAAAACATTCTCAATGCAAATCATCAAACACTCTTAAGCCTTGGCAATAACTTGACATAGCTATGACACCAGTCTACAACTTAAAAGAAAAAAAACTATACTAAAGTACATACCAACCACACTACAAGCTTAATAACTTTATAGTAACCTGCAGTTTAACCTTATTAACTACTGTAACCAAAATTCTCGTTAATTTGGCTTTACTAAAATAAACTATTTGACACACAAACCATCCATATTATATACCTACTCAATCCCATCTTAAATGTTGCACTCGAGTCACTCTCAACAACCTCCTCTGCAAACAATTCCAAAATTTAAACATAACCCTGTGCTGAATGAATGCTTTCTACACTCAAGAACTCGCAGTTTTCTTCTTAATATCTTACTATGCCCCCTGGTCTCACCGGTACATTGGCAATCTACTAAGAAGGACACAACTCAGGGGGGGGGAGGAATAAAATATATGTAAATATTTTGTTTTGACTTTTTACAGAAAACATTCCTAACTCTTCAGCCGCTCCCATAAGCTCTAACCCTCAAAAAGCCAGAAATCACTTTTGTGTTCTACCATTGCGCTCTCTCTAGCATATCTAGTCTTTAAAATAAAGGATCCAAACTTGTGCACACTACTCTAAAACTGGCCTAACATAGCTATTATAACATCCTTGTACTTCTTTTCTCTTGCAAACAGCATTACCGAATTAATATGCCCAACACTTTAGCTTTTTCTTTCCCAAACACTGATTAGAATACTTTCAATTACTGCTATAATCACACTGAAATCTTTTCTTGCCACAGATAAGCCAATTCCCATCAATCGTAATTGAAAACTTTATTTGAAACCTAGGATGAAGAGAAACTTAAATTCATTTAATTTCATTTGCCACTCATCTGCCACCCAAAAAGTTATCAAATGCATGTTTGAAGATTTCTTACATCCTCACTTTTCCCTACTAGGTAGCCACTTGGTATCATCTGCAACTTAGAAACCCTTACATTAAAGTCCCTAGTCTAAATCATTTATATAGGAATATGAGGAACAATAGTTACCCCAGCACTGACCTCTGGACACCACTTCTTCACTATTTCCCATGATGACATTGCCATTTAGTGCACCCACTGTTTCATTCAAACAACCACTCTTTTCTCCAACCATGTACCACTCCCACCTTTTACCACAATGCAATAACTTCTTATCAGGCTATATAGGACCCACAATTTTTACCCCTCACAAAAACCCTGAGATTCATTCTTTTTATTAACCTTTCTTCTGCCTCTTCCAAACTCACATTTCTTCCTCCAGACATTCCTATTACGGACTCAATCCACTTTTCTTCGTTCCATCCCGGTCCGATTCCAGCACACCTCACACCATACATCCGCTCTAAAACAACCAACTGATCATCGATCCTTCACAATACCAATCCCATCTCAATGTGTAATTGCATTTAATCTCTCATTTACCCCTTCTTCACACCACACAACTCTCTTAATATTTCATTACTCATCTTTATTAATTCTCACGCTAACCACGTTAGATTGATCCATCTAGCAACAATCTTGAACACATAATTACTTTGACTCTGCCTCTTTATTCCAGCCATAGTCTCATCACTATACATTAACTTTAACACAGGTAACAACATCCCTCATGTAAGACCCTTAGGTACTCAAGACTTTAGTCCCTTTACATTCCACAAAATGATTGAACTATCTCCACCACCTTCCTGCCATTACACAAACGTTTCTTACTACAGTCTGATATCCGCTTCCTTCTTCATTGAAAAATCAACCTATTGTGTAAATTCAGACACTTGTTTCAAGCTGCTCACCATCTAACATAACTTCACTTTGAGGAACAGTCCCAAAATCAATAACCATAACGCTTACTCTATCTACAGATTTACTTTTCAAACCCCATCCTTTACACAACCCCATGCAAATCTCGGTATAACCAAGCTTCTTAAACTCTGCACAAATTGCCCACACAAAACCAATCTTTCAGCATATAATAGGTAGCGGCCACCCTTGCACTCTCTTCCATTCTCATTCTAACACCATGTCCCCTGCCACCCTACACTTTAATTTTTCATAACCCATCCAAATACAAATTGAATAAAGACATAACAAACACATCCCTACCTCACTCCGCTATTAATATTAATTCCATTTGATCCATGATTTTGCACACGCTCCCTATACTCATCACGATACTTTTGAATTCCCACTTCCAGGACGCCTTACAACAGCATTCATATTTCAGTAGCAAATTGCCACAGAGCTTTCATATTATGAATCCATTCATACACCTGTTGCAAATCCATAAAACCTAAATACACAATTTATTCATTCTTCTGTGCTTCATTCTCCATCATTTTCTCTTCAAATGTTAAAGATTTAGATCCACACCTCCCCTACCACGTCTAAATCACCTTGTCTTCACATCAGCCTTCATCACTCGACATCATTCTTCGACTAAAATACAGATTTATCATCTACTCTACAACAGCTCAATAAGTAATCCCCCTATAATTCCTACAGTATCAGCATCCCTCTTCACCCTTACTAGTACCTGTCTCCACATCCCTCGAACTTATACCCCTTCTCGTAAAACGCAATTCTGTTTACACAACTTCAAAATTTCCAATCAATCACAAATATCGCCTAAGTTCATTCACATTCACATAAATACTTCATTTAGAAAATTACAAGATTATCCTTTTGAACTTTCACAATTTCTTATAAATAGAAAATGCTGACTAAATGTTTTTCATTCCCAAAATACTTATTCCTCCTTGTACACCCTCAACCACACATTCGCTATTCATTTCCTCATTAGTGCCAATGTTATGCAGGATTAATCAAGTGCTCCTCCACACCCCTCACACTTCTTTTCATCCAGCTACGAAAGCACACATCCCTTATTTATTTTCCTAAGCAGAATTCCCTATATTCCTCATTTAACCTTAAAAATAACAGTGAGCGGGCTTCTTAGACTTTCGGGGCCCTGGGGCAAATGGCAAGCCCTAGCTCTTTGCGGCCCTGACGTGTTTTGTAGAAAACATTTACAAAACTATATATTTTCTTTCACTTAAACTGTTAAATTTAAACTTAAACCCGGGAATGTAATGGGAATAATATATATATAATTATATATATATATATATACATATATATATTATATAATATATATATATATTAATATATTAATATAGTATATATATATATATTATATATTGCGCAAACAGTTGTCTATGCGGCGTTAAATAGTTAGCCCCTTGCATGGCGCGCGAGGCGTTATAAGCTCGGGGCCGAGCGATTTCAGTCGCCCTGCCCATTAGAGCCGCCACTTATATATATACATATTAATAATATATTATATATACAAATATTCACTATATTCGAAATTTCTATATATATAATATACTATATATATACTATTATATTATATATAAATTATAGAAAATGTTGATTACATACATGCTTTCTATTTACTATTATATATATATATATATATATATATATATATTATATAATAATATATATATAGATATTATAATATATAATATATATATATATATATATATATATATATATATAATATATTATTATATTATATATTATATATATATATATATATATACTAATATTTATATTATAATTAATATTAATATTTATATATATAATAATATAATATTATATAATATATATAGATATATATATATATATATTATATATGATATATATTAAACCAGAGAAAATTAGAAAACAAAGTTTTTGTATTAAAATTATAATTGCACTCATTATGAGATGGATTGACACATTAACGGTATGGCCCAATTCTAAGGGTAAAGTATTTGACGTTCAGATGGTTTTGGTCATGTGAAAGGATGATATGACATGTCTGTTATGGTTAAGCGGACTGAATAGTGGTGATGTTGGGAATCGAACCGCTGGCGAGCTGAACGAAAAATGGATCAGACAGCTAGACAATGTCTGAAGTGAGAGGAAATGCAAGACTTAAAGAGCGAAATAAGTTGCCATAATAGAGTAATGAGGTTTTGTGATGTGTATGGTGTAACAGAGGTAACAGAGAGCAGAGGGGTGAAGAAGTTGTGGTCCACGTAAGCTCTGGTGTATTTCTGTCTCGATCGATTCTCACTGATAGGTATAGAGGGGGGTGGGCGTAAGGCTGGGCTTCCTTCGACTTCATATTCTTTCTACTATTCTTTTCCGAAGCACGTCACGCAACCTTACTCCATTCTTGGGGAAATATATATAATATATTATTATAAATATTATAGATATATAATATATTATATATTATATATATATATAATATATATATATATATAGATATATATTTATATATATTATTATGATATATTTATAATATATTATATATATATATAGTGCTGGTGGGTTATTTGTATCAAAAATTAAATATTGACATGCAATTCCTCACCAAAACATATTTTTGCTAAACTATTTAAATGGAAAGTGTATAATTAAATTTCTCTACAATTTAATGTAAGACTGTCTGTATTTAGTTTTCAAAATTACTTTCTTTAGTTTCAAAACACATTGTTCATTGCCTCAAATTGGTAAAACAGTTGGATCTCTGGAGAATTTGGTGCCGAATCTAAATTAAGAGGCCCTAAACAATTTTTTTCTTTTTTTTTTTTTTGGCAGATAATGGCCAATTTAAAAATGCTATAATTAATTATTCTCTTCTATTCATTCACCAAATTTCAACTCCCTTCTAAAGTTCTTCTTCTGGCTTATTGGGGGCTGGCTCAGACCCCTGTATGTCTCTAAAGTCGTGACACGGCGGCGGATTATCCTCATAGCGCAACTACTCACTGAACGGCACCCATCTTATGAGGATTCAAACATTCATTAATCACTGTAGCCAGTTTGAATCAAGAAAATCAAGACGAGTTTTACTCATTTAAAAGAAACAATAAAAATATTATATGAGACACCCGGGCAAAGCTCCTAAGAGAATGCTCAATCACTCAGTAAATCCAGAAAATCAACGCGGCACCAGTTCAAGCTCGTCACGTAGTTCCTAGACTAACGAAGACTAATAGAGAATAGACCAACTTCAACATTTCTGTTAAATTAGTGCTCATAAATAAACAAGCAGTGTCTCTGTGAGCTGTTCAGTAAATGTGGTTGGTTCGTATGCTCCGACTCTGGCCGATCCATTACACGTGATTACTAGTTCCTCACTTTCCTCTATCTTCTTATAAATTGTTAGATATCATTTAGCAACTTCTAATATACACCAATCAAATTCTCATAAACTTCAAAACATAGGAGTAGACACGAATATTATGTGCTTTCTATAAGTAGGAGATTTCATTGCAGAAGTGCTTAGAAAAAAGAGGGCGAGTGATATTAACTTGCCAGTACAAAGGAGACATGTCGAAGCACTGCTAATACAGACTCAATTTCGAATGGTTCCCGTAGCGGTATAACCAGAGGATTCCAGTGTGTGAGGATCTATAGTTCATAATCCTAACGTTTCGACCGTCTGAGTTTTGCTCTCGCATTGTGATGCATGATATTATTATCTCCTCTCCTGCTTGCATTACATCACGGTGACTATATAACGGCTTCGCTCCGACCCTTCGGTGGATGTATCTGCGTGCTGATTTAATGCAGGCATCCGGGGTATGTCATCGTATTAGATTTGTATTGACGTAAGGCACGCATAGCCGTCGCCCAGGGTTACGCACGATCACATCACTCCTCATCTTGCGCGTAATCGTCTAATCAAATAACAGATGCACTTGTGGCTCTTTCGGGTGGCCTATAATTGCGGAGTCGCATATGTATCTCTTGGTGCATATTCACTGCAAGGTAAACGAAATAGTCTGCTCTCTTCTTTTGTCTTTCGCGCCTGTTTGACTCTCTCATGAGCTCTTCTCGTCTGTGTATGAGGCAGCGTATACTTAGAGAATCTAGGGGGAGCTTGGAATTTCGTGACAACATTCATGCTGCAGCTCACTGAGGGTGGTATGTGTCAAGTCGAATCGACTCTACGGTGTCATTACACAAGGGCTAAGAGAATAGTGTGTGCTCGGTCATCTTTACTCACTTCATCGCGTGTCCTTGTACAACACTCTTAGATATACTTCATATCTCATCTATAAGTGTGTGTACTCGATCTCACTCCTGTAGGGTAAATCTATCGTCTATATAGTATGTCTCTGCATAGTACTTCATGTGATAGTGAGCGTGTGTGCCTCATTACTCTTTCTTCACCTCTCTATGCTCATGTAGAAGTGTCGATCGAATGTACGATGTTATATACCTTAGCCTTTAGTGATGATAAGTAGACTCTACACTTGAGATGCTATTAGATAATATAGTAATCGATAGTGTCACTATCATCTCGCGCTCTGTACAATACTGATGTAGAGAGTAGCTCCACATGTCTATCGGATAGATATATGATCCTACGTACGTCTCCTCCTCATTGTTCTTTATCTCTCTCCTGTCTGTGTGGTGGTGCTGATGGTTGTCGTGTGTGACGGTGGGTGTCCCTTGACCCGTGTGTGAGTGTGTAATGCTGCACATTACGCTCGGCCTTGACTGTTTGCTCTTTTTATCTTCTGTGACACTTTAATCGCGTCGTGACTCTATGCTTCGCCTCTCGTCTCATAGGTGATCGCTCTCACAGTCTGTATGACTCTATATAGTCATGTGCTGTAGCGTCATGCGATTATTCTTGGCTATGCTACTCTCGAGAGTGCTTGTCGAGTCGTGTGGTCTTCACCTAGATTATGGTCTATATTGCGCATATATTCTGAGCTGTGTGTGCTCACGTGACTGTTAATGTCTCCTCTCTCTGTAACATCATTGTGCACCAACGCTCTCTATTCCTCCTCGTTATTCTCTCTTTCATTTAGTACTCACTAGTGAGTAATGATATATACGAAAGTTATTATACTAATATATAATTACTGTTAAATATATAGTATTATATTATATTATATATATATATAATATATATATTATATATATATATATTATATTAATACTTATTTATATATTTATATATTATATTATATATTATATATATTATATAATATATATAACTATATTCAGATGATACATGTGAGTAATATTCACATGGTAAAAATGAACCAATATGTAAAATTCTGTATCAGATTTGGAAAATTGGATTAACTTTTGGGGTAAATTTGAAATCAAATTTTGATTCAAAGTTTCCCCCATTTCTCGGGTACATTTGGATCACCTTCCCCCAACTTTGAGGGATACTTTCAAACTCAGCAACACTATTTGCTATACGATTACCCGCAATGATCAAATTTGCCGACCTACTTTGTTTGAATAACCAATATTGGATATGAAAATTAGATCATTTTGCTCTGAATGCGTTTCATTTTTTTGAGTGCACTCTGCAGTGCACATATTACTATAGCTCACGTCCATACTTCTCTATCCTTTACTAATTACCTTGTATAGTATCTCTCCTCTCTCGTTAAGCCACACCGTGACTCATACTTGATACATATACTATTTTAAAGTTTAGCAGATCTATCCTGGCACACAAGCGAACAGATCGTGTTCTTCAAATTTTGCAGTCTATACTCCATAGTAATAATCAGGATGATTTCAAATTTACCGGAAGCGACTGGGAACCCAAAAGCCCACCGCATATATATATATATTATATATATAAGAGTAGTAAGATATAGGAGATAGAAGAGAGATGGAAGAAGAGCAGGGATATGAGAAAGGAGAGATAAGAGATAGAGAGGGAGAAAAACAGAACGGGAGAAAGGAGGTAAGACAGAGAGGAAGGAGGAAGGAGGAAGGTGGGGGGTATAGTAATAGCCAATAGTGTTGCTGAGTTTGAAAGTATCCCTCAAAGTTGGGGGAAGGTGATCCAAATGTACCCGGGAGGACGAACAATGCGCGAGGGGAGAAGGAGGTTATAGATGGGAGATCAGAATTTGCATTTCAAATTTTGGAGAGCCAGCTGCGCCAAAATACAAAGGGTGATATCCAATTTTCTCGCGTCCCTCCGGAAGAGTATGGGGGACCTAGAAATGTAATCGAAGGAGTTTTTTACCCCCCATATTGGTTTCATGGTTTTAGTATCGGAGTTACCCATGTGGTAGATATAATACTCAGATGGGATGGTAACTCAGGTCATGCTGAGAGTACATAGAGTATTATATATATAGTCATAGTATATTATATAGTGACATAGTTATATAGTAATGATTAGTATGTCGATGATGACCTATAAAATAGCGGTATATATATAGTGCTAAATGATAATCGGTGATTAATATATATTATATTAGGAATGGTGTAATAAAGGTACGATAGCTGAGTAAGTTTTAGTGACAGGTCTTCCAGGTAAGGTACGTAGTGGGCAAATAGTATAGTACAGTGATAGTATTGGAGTTATATGGATACTTTAACGAGTATTATATGATTCTTTTTGCAAGTGTGATAGTGCATGACATTTGAAATGTATGGAAAGTTTTAGAGGAAACTAGATGGGACGTGGGTATGCATATGGCCAGAAGAAGAAAAGGAAATGCTTGATATAAATCCAAACTAGAAGAGACAAGATATCGATCGGGAACAATGGAGATAGGGATGCGGCATAATGCAGTATAATGAAAGTCTAAAGTGAAGGAAACGGAGCTTATTCAATAAGGGGAGGAAAGGGGAAAAGGACAGATGGAGAACAATAAAGAACAGTAGCCAGTCTCTTATGGGAAGAACACTGCAGCTTGTCAGTTTGAAATGGATAATTCAGAGGCAGTTGATGGGGCAAAGAAGAGACAGTCAAGGGGCCGAAATTGATTGAAACACGTGTCCCAGGGAAAAAAGAAGAAAAAGGGAAAAATAGGGGAGAAACAAAAGAGGAGGTTGACGTATTGTGTGAGGTTTAACTCAGGGATTCGGAAAAGAAAGAACTGCATAAAACTATAAAAGGACAATTGGAAAGAATGGGTCTCTCACCACCCTTGATGAATGTTCTTCTCCATTCGTTGAAAGATTATGTAGAGAAAGAGAGGAGGGAAAACAAGTTCACCTCGGCCGCGAATGTGAGGGTAGTATTAACGGGAATGGACTAGACTTCCTAGGACTTGATAAGACTTTGGGGCTGCGTAGAAGGGATTTATAGAGAATGACGGATAAGAAAACGGTATGATGTGACCTTCTCGAAAGGAGAAAAGGACGAGGACTGGGAGATAATGTTTGGAAGGGGGAAAGAGGGAAAGGGGCAGAGGGGAGGAAAGGGCAGAATTTACATCAGACACTCCCATTTTGTAATATTAGATATTGATGACAGCTGGGGAAAGCGGTATATTGAAAATCTAGGGCATTGCCAAACCAGCTTGGAATGCATTTGGAATCTAGATGAAACCGCTTTCTAAATAGTTATCCATCACTGAATGTAAAAAAATTCTGGGTAACTACAAACGGGGGAAAGAAATACAGACTAGTAAGTTAACATGTTGTTGTTAGCGAAGAACCTGTGGCATAAGTGTGGAGTGAAGTTAGAGCTACAAGAATTGATGTGGCGACAGCATTTTTTTTGGTGCCATAGTCTGTCTCCATACGCCAGAGAACCCTTGTTAGCAGAACCATCGAACGATTAGTATGTACTTGCCATAAGAAGGGCTGACGAGTGCTAAGATCTTAGTGTTCCCTTCCGATCTTGATATTGACTTTCGGCCCGAAGGCCGATCTCGATGAGGGGTGGGGTGGGTAGATGTTTGGGCATATAAGAAGATAGAGTGGGCGTCTTTAGTAATGAGGGGAACAGGAGGGTATATGGTGTCGATGAGTTTGAAGTTACCCGGCCGCGCTGACGCGGTATATGGTCACTAGGCGACTTCTAGCAGCTGACGGGGTATTACGTACGGGGGTTCTCGGGTGTTGATGAACGTAACACCACATCAAAAGTCTCAAGTGGCTATGCTTCTTCAACCTTCGCTCTCGCTCTCCTTGAGTGATGTTGAGGCAATTCTCTACGGACACCCAACTGCGATGGGGTTGATTGAGTGTACTATTAGAGAGGTAGTATGCGGGGAACGGTAGGATGCTTCTTCTATGAGTTAGTACCCTACCCCCAACCGCTTTTTCTAGTGCAAAGTATTCAACTTTGTATTTTTTGAGCCTAGAGGTTGAACTGGGTGTGTCTACTCCTAATGTTTCAGAGGTATGCCGAGTTTGTTTCTGGCAATTACTGAGGGATCTGGGCATCTCTTAGGGCCTTAGAGCCGGTGCTGTCATAGATATTTTGTGTGTTGGTGGTTAATTAAATAAGGAAGCTATGATAGGTCAAAGGAATTTTTCTCACTTCCAAAATAAAGAAAAAACAAGACGTACCACCGTCGGCGCCATTGCAAATACCTCCGGCGTCCATGAGAACAAAGCACAGTGCCGGTGCCGCCTGCACAGGTGTAGGCCTGTAGTGGAAGTCACCGGTATTTCCAAGTCAGCCCGTTACACCTAAGATACGCGTTACCAAGGAGGGGATGGAGAGGTCTGGGAAAGCCCCCATAAGAGTCCAGAGGGAAGAGAACTCTTAGGAAAGGTTGAGAAAATTTGATTAGAGAGAGATATAGTAGAGGAAATCTGATGGATAGATAGAACGAGAATAAATAACTTTTCAATTATTAGCATTTTTATTCACTGGTATGCCAAAAAAAAAAAAAAAAAAAAATTTTTGTAGAGACTTATTTACCAGCCAAGCAATATGAAACAATATCTCTAAATTTACTCAACCATTCAAAAGTGAGAACTAGACTGCTTTTCAGAATGCCGTGCAGATTTTCAAAAAACAAGATAATTCAGGATTTTTAATTTAATAAAAATAATATAAGTTTAAAATAAATACGACCTTAAGTCATATAACATTTTCAGAAAGCAGAGAATTTAATTTATTATTACACTTATTTTCATAAATATTTAATATTAGATACTTGAGTGCAATTACTAAAGCTGGAGTATGATTTGAGAGCAATTGGATTATTTTTGATACTCATAGTCAATATTTTTTGACTTTTTTGAATACAAGAGGTTCAAGTTGATGTTATAATCCTCAAACACTGAACTTATCTTCATACATAGCAGTTTGGTGATATACTAGGAATCATACTATATTAACTTCACATTTAGTGTTACTGGGTGTACATTATCATAAGCTTATAAATTGATTCTGTATTAAATCATTTTATAATTGAATTTGAATATTACATCTATGTATCAATAAGAGGAAAAATACAAATATATTTATAAATTTATCATTAGTTGTAGATAATAACTTATAAACATTATGTTTATAGTTTAATTTTCATTTTAAGAATTATGCATACTAAACTAATTGTAGTTTTGACATCTTTTCTTTATATATAGCTGAAACTTGTGATATAGTATATACGTTGGAAGAGTAGTATGGTTATTTTTGGAGGTAACGGTAGTAATCAAGAATAATATTATAGATAGGGTAATATACTAGGTAAACATATCCCTTCCCACGCCTCCCTATAGAATGGGAGGGTAAGTATGCGGGTATATATTAAATTATTGTTTCCTAATATACTCGTAAGTCGGTTTTCGTGTTTATCTGTTGATAATCTGCTATCAGTCGAAAAGTTTACTATTTCCAACAAGTAGAGGTTTAAAGGCGGTGCACCAAAAATTATCTTACGGACGTTACTCACAAGATTGTAAGAGCGTTCATGATATCGCAGAGTAGCGGAAGAGGGACAAGTTGCCGAATGCTGCACGTTGTATTATTGTCCGAGTAAACATAGTTACCTACCGGACCCCCTACGCATAGAATGAACGACTAGAAGTTAGATGGGAGAATCATCCGATATAGCCAGACAGGAGAGAGCCTAACCGCAAGGAAGACTTATTCACAGGAGACGAGACGGACCGTCTATCAATGAGATGATATGAGGGTGCATAATCGAGTATATAGGGTTCAAGTGTAGGAGGTATGTTTACAAACGATTAGACACGTGTCTCTCTCAGCAGAAAGGGACACTCCCTGTTGCATTCATATACCCTATGTATTGTGCCAAAAAATTTATATTGATACTCGCCTCAGTTCGTGGTAAAACATTGCTGCAATATATATAAAAAGTTTTCTATGCTAGACATATCGTGATAAGACCAAAAAATTTGTAATAATCTAACCTGGAATAGTCTACGAACTTTATTCTTCACTCAAAGCGTGATGTGTGCTCATCCTGTATGTGACGATTATTTGCTTGACACAGCGAATCACCATGACCAATGTGATAAAAACAAATAACAAGGAGCGACTTTCCTACGATGCTCAAATCATATGGAGCTTATCCAAATGGGTTTTATAACCCCGTTTCCACATGACCAAACACTGAGTGTGGTTGGAATGTGGTCGGTTTTTAGATAATAGTTGGTTTTCTTGGGAACTTTACTGTCTAGAGATTTTGTGCATCATATATTCTTTTTCCATAATGTTAGTCATTTGTCCAATTTTGTGTGGACGTTTCTTTTACCTTCTCCCTTAGGTACCCGACAGCAAATTCTTCCCTTTGAGGTAATAGAAATTAATTTCATGTGGTTTTTAAAGTAATATGATATAGTATGTGTTATGTGTGTTATCTAACAGGCATACACACTATGAATATAGTACATTTTTGTACTAAATTAATTTATATATTAAACAATTAGAGTTTAAATAGTATTTTTCTGATATCTGTATGTACCATAGGATCTGAGATTTCCAATGTTGACCTCTGATGACTATAGGAATAATTACCTTATTTTTCAAATGACTCATTATACTGTAATATATTTAACCTTATATCATATATATATTTGAAGTTTAATGTAATATGAATATTCTAATTGCATTAATTCTTGTTTAATTTTTGAATAAAAGAAATCGAAAAGTTTGATTCAGTAGCTTCATAATTTATGTATGAAATAATTATTAAATTTACTCCGCCATAATATATAATACACTTAATATACATAATATGGTATAATCTAGTATATTATGACTAAGAAATAATGTATTAAAAAATAAAAAAAATAATAAAAACTTTAGTCTCAACCTAAATATTACGATTTTCATACACTCAATAACATATAACTTTCTACTAGTACCATTTAATGGAGATACTATAAGTTTATTAGCCTCAGATAATCAAGTCTTTTATGTGATTATATATGAGAATCACTTTACATAACTTTAGTTATTGTTATATATATAAATTTATTCCGCTCCCATAAAGTATTCCTATGAATAAGAGCCAAATGATATATAGGGTGTAAATAATATATATATATTAGATCAAAGGCTACTCTCAGCAAGTATTGGATCGCTAAAGAGGCTCAGTATCATGACCGTATTTTCAGACTGTGTGCTCAAATTATAATTGTGATAAGTAAAATTGGGTTACTAATTCATACCACCTAGTTGGTTACTGTATAAGTAGTCGCGAGGCTTGGTTGCCAAATATTATTAGTCTCGTATGTTATGTGAGTGAATAAAAAATTAATAAAATAGTTCTAGTACAGAGTACCTCCATTATTATAATGAGTACGG
>JABUQX010086001.1:0-43805 GCA_015478945.1 Trachelipus rathkii | reverse complement strand
GTGATATTTGTACATTAAATAATGACCCTCAAAGATAAGTTAAGCAATCTTTAGCATGAAATAATACCACTCGTGAATATATCTATTATATGATCTACTCATACTTCTCGAAAAGATGTTAACGAATATACAGAGAAAATATAGACCATAAAAGTAAGCTAAAAGAGAACAACAGAATAAGCGAACAGTGACACAGAGAAGTTTGATGATCGGGAAAAGTTCTACTCTCTTTGCTTCAACCTCAATGAATATAGCTTACTATCTCAGATCTGTCTGACCACAAGCTGAAGTTACTCGTAAACGAGTACTCAAAATATATGTATGGCGATAGCAATAGCCAGAAAGAAAAAAAAAAGCGCTAATGTTTGCATAGAAAAATATGAATAACATATGCATGTGTGATTATGTCTATGAATGTAGCCAATTGTACTATGGACATAACGTAAATCCGTGATTGAAGTTATGCGATCACTTGTGTTCATTTCTAAAAAGAAAAGAGACAAGGCAAATTAAATAAGACGTTTTACATATAAGTATGTGGACTTCAACATATATTAATTACTCATGGTGGCCTCCTTCTCAACAGTAGTCCTACTACAACCCTTTTATACTAAATTCACTATATATTAGTATACAGTTATATATTATATCTATATATATATATTATAGTATAGTAATGCTATATATATAGTATTTAATGATTATACGGAATATCTTGTACTATCTAAATCTGGCACCGGTAGGTTTGTCGTTATTACTACTATATATAATATATTATGTATATATATTGTTAATAATTAAAATAGCTTAATATATATTATAATTATATAGGTAACTCACCAACTATCAGAAATCACTGGATCTGGTCACTGATAGCTCTATCAGTTACCGATTGTCTGAACGGCAAGTATAGGAGAGTTAGTAGCTATCACTCTCACAGGTAGTAGATAAATCGCCCCGGGAAGAATATAGTCCTAGTATATATATAGCAGATCGATCAAGAGGCTGCTGCTAGTGAGACCTTGGGCTTGAATATATTGATATTATTAGAAGGTTATATATTGTGTGTATAGAGATAGATAAACGGATCAATATAAATATACATGAAGTGAAGGATATCTAGTATGAAAGTGATATTGTGATAGATACAACGCAGTAGAGATAACAAATAGAGACTAAGGTAAGATGAAGATTTAGCCATACTCTCTCGGACCGATAAAGATGTATTGAACGTGTATAAAAAGAATATAATTGATCCCGGCGCGGAGGTAGAGAGGAAATAACAGAATGCACGTGACGCATGGGTGAGTAATGGTGAGGGTATATGCTCGCGGAAATTATAACCTGACGAAGAAGTGGGGGTAACGACTCGTAGTATACGTGGCGGAGTCCGTTAGCAAGCGCATAGGCCTCATAGAGACAGGAGTTTCTAGAATACTGAGGTAGTAAAGGTAATGTACGCCTACTCAGTCCGGGGGCCGCCAGTGATACCTGCAACGAGCGTGAGGCTAGCTGGTATAAGCTACAGGGCACAAGGACTAGGCACGATAATAGAGTCAAGGCTAACACCATTATGTATACGGGCTATACCTAACCAGAGCTAGCGCGGTAGCTAGCAATATGGGCGCTTAACTGTATTATTAATTAGAGTACTGATTATACTATATATACTATAATACTGATACAATATGCGTCGAAGCGGCGTGACCGGGCCTCCCTACTTTAGGAGGTATTTCGGTCCACTCTTAAAATAAATAAAATTGATAATATATATGAAAAAAAAAAAAAGAAGACAAAGCAAATAAGATCAAGGACTAATATTAATGTACTAACAAGTCTTTCGTCATTACACAGCTCATCTTTAAACTAGTGAGTTAGTTAGTATTTTTATAATAAATGTTATATCAACAGGATTCTCGCGGGCTACCAAAGATGCCTTCAATAGAATTGCACTTTGGAAAATGTGAGTTTGGTCTAACTTTGATTAGAAATGAGATAATTGTGAATGGATTTTTAATTGTTATTTTTTCATTTTTATTCACTCGAATATGTTAGCTTTAAACTGGCCAAAAGTAAAATTTTTGTTCCGAACTATTATATGTAAATCACGCCGGAGCCCTAACTGGTCCAATTCACCCCACCGTAAAAAATTGATGATGGGGTGAGCGGACCACATTGATTTTTCGATATTTTTAAGACGTTCATTAATTGACATATGTTATTATGGTGATAATTAATTTAAATATATATAAAAGTTACTGTATATATATATATAACAAAAATAACAAGAAAAATGAAATTTATATATACACAAAAAATAACGTAATTCAAAAAAGTGTCAATTTTTGAGGCGTGAGAGGGTGACCTCGAGACCACACTTATTTTTTATCTGGTAGTGGTAGTGTTATTCGGAGTTGTGTGGTACGAGTGTTTTCTGTATTTTTTTAATATGATAAATAATTATTATATTTAAGAAAATTAAAACTGAATTGTTATTATATCACGTTAAAAGAGTTAATTTAAAAACAGATTGTTACCGAATCACGCCCGTCAGCGCATGGTGGGATGACCGAGCTTGCACCCTCCACATGCATTGATCTAAGAGGGTTGGACGAGGTGTATAAAACTTTATAGTTATCTCTCTACATTATTATATTTTACTATGATGATGACTGTGATATACCAACGGAATTGATGTGCTTTTGAGCGATTTCAGAAAAAAAGATTCACTCTCACATACAGCGTAGACTTCTAGGTATATATATAGGCGTTATATATATAATATATATATATAGCTAGTAAGAATAAGGGGAGAAAGGCAAAGGGTAGTAGAAAGGATAAGGGGTATAGGGGTAGGCGCTCATTAGGTGACCAGTATAGGGGGGTAGTTAGACTAGGGTTGATAGATAGTAAGGTAGGCTCTACGATGAGGAAGAATTTCGCTCTGGATAGTGAGCAAAGCCAAAAGCATATAAGGTCTAATAGTCTCATGATAGCTAATCCCCTAGCTTAGGCGATCGTAGTACCTCATAATGGTAGTACTTATGTTACTGTGACTCTGAGTAGTATAATCGCTCACCAGTATTAGTAATCGATGGTCTAGGGCTGAGGTGACATGCATTCTTAGAGCTGGAACTTTTGCACTTCAACACTAGATAAACTTCGCGTATAGATGTTAACAAAACCAGTGTGTTAAGACATATGTCGTTTGAAGTTTGGTTTAGGGATGATTAGCTGGACGTCCTAATCATATTATACTTCTGCTCAATAGGCTAGTTCCACGTATTCAACTTTCAATCCCGATTTTAGTAACAGAACGGAGATATCACGTCCTTAACGAATACACATAATAATGAAGAATATGAGAAGAACCATCAAGCACGCAAGGCGGAGTCTGCATTTTTAGTGAAGAAGTAAGTGTATGACCTCGTCTCAATAGTGATATAGAAGAACGTCCCCATCACGACTCGTCTCATTGTTATACATCCAGTTAGCTCTCATTTCAGAGCCTCTAGTTCAGGTTATGTTATGTTTTGCTATGTATGCACAGAAATCTATGTATACTTAACACATCTTATAACCTGAACTAGGATGACCTTAAAATGAGCCATCGAACTAATTTTTTTTTGTAGCAGAGCCTATTGCGAAATTTGGTAATTGATTTACCCCAGAGATTGTTCCTAGGATGACTGATAGTATCAGTAGGCGCTACTGCTTACTTTTGGGTGCAAAGTAATTATGAGAAATTTTGATTTTCAATAATAATCTAGTTTCGATAATATAAAGGTTCAAATAAGGAATTCCTTAAGTTAGCTGAAACCCAACAAGAATGGCATTCTCCGACGGTGAACCACTCCTAGAATGCATCTAAATAGCATACTGAGGAGCTTTCCTCGAGTTACAAAACAAAAGCAAGCTTCACAGAAGTGGAAAGACGACTTATCAACCTGGCAACAGCACCCCTGATAGTGACGCATTGGTGGCTTTTCAGAATAACCTACTGAAGATCGAAGAGGGTTAGGATATGTTTAGACCTTTGATATGTTCATGCCGAAAATGCATTGACATGCTCATTCACTTCAAAGGAATCACATCAAAGAACCTCATCGATAAAACTGAAGAGACTGTCATCAATGAGCAAAGATATTCTAATTTGCAATCTGTGAACGATGAGGACTGAGGCTCTTCGAAACATGCGAAGCTGCGTCTCGAGACCATTTCATGGTGGTGGTGTCGAGATGGCTCTGGCGGCTCGCGGCTCCTACCAGGCTTCTGCCAAGCAAATATTTATCAGCCTCTCCCTCATCATGAGGGCGAGCGTATTTTTAGTGTAGCGTGGGGAATGATACGACAGAGGTGTACGGAATTCTGGTCCGGGCACGAATTCCGGCTGGAATCTTGAATATTTTTTCCGTTTCGGCCAAAGCCGGAATTACTAATCTACTTTGTTTAAAAATTTAGGATTTATATTTACAAAGCATAGCCATTCTTTTAACAAAATATAGTAGCCATGTGTAGCATTTCATACACGTGTAGCATTCATACACACTGTCATTTGCATGAGAATGCTTTAGACTTTATGCATTACTATGTAAGTTATTAGCAAGCCCTAAGGGTGCTTTGTGGATTTGCGAGCAACATGTTGTTTAGTGATTAGTTCTATTGACTTAACTGGGACAGTCTCAATAGGTCCATGTGGCTCTTTACGTCTTTATTTTATATTTTCTAATTTATTTAGAGAGAGAGGGCGGGGGAGGGGGGGGGGAGGCGCTGGGGTACGTAATCGGGGACGAACCGGGTAAAAAAACCAAAATGAAAAGAAAAGCCAAACAGGACACGGAGCTCCTGGCGCGACAAGTTACCGGGATGCTAGTAGACATAAGAATATAGAGACAGTAAGAAGCCAGCAGTGGGCCCTATCGAGGACTTGTGGTACCCAGTCGAAAAAACACCCACACAGTAGCATGCTTCGCACTAGCAACATACCACTTGATAGCTGCGTGTGACAAGTATCTCAGCTGTGTTGACTTACCTTCCTATGTCCCTGTGTAAAGGATGACTCATTAGGCGAGTATCTGGAAGGCCTAATGACGCTTAGGAGAGTTTACTTGGTTTTAGTTCTGTCCATCAGGCACTGGATTGGCCGCTTTGGATTGCTGCTTGTGGTTCACATCTTTTTCTTGGTCCACAAACTCGAGCCAATCCCCATTCCTTGTCGAATGTTTAATTTGCTGTTTGGTAGGTGATGTCTATTGCTATTGATTCATGCGGAGCGTACTCCGCTCAGAACCCTATCGCACTTGTTTGGTACTAGTCTGCGGTATTATCTAGTTGTGAATGTTTAAAAGTGATTCTAGTCTCACAGTAACTACAGCTAGTTCCTTTAGATCGATTTAATCAAAGATACCATCAAAATTGTAGGTAGGACTAATAATACACCAGACAGTATCATGGATTAGCAATGGAGTTAACAGCAGTACCAAGTGTTATGCAAACGCTTGGTAAGCAGTGAGCAGTTAGAAATAAAATGACTCATCCTTGCAAATATTTAGTCTGATCGGATACTTCTGATAGATAAATGTACTAGATCGGCCCTCTCAATACCATTGAATAGCTCTCGCTAGAGGTCTAGAATACGGATTGTAGCTGATATTTAGGTTTCGGGGTACAATACGTCTCTTACAAATTGCGATGGAGAGGATGGGCAATAAGTGTTGTAGAAGTACCATAGACTCAGATGTGACGAATGGACTAGATTACTCGTTGCAATTAAATTGCGTTAATTATTTCAGATTTGAAAGAATGCCTGCGCTTTGTGAGAGTACAATTAGGAGTACTGCCAGACTCTATTTTGTTAGATGATGAAATTATTACCTCAGATCTCACTGTTTCGACGGCTATGAATCTTTCGCATAGTGTGGGTGTCATCCTAGTTTAGAGGGATAGGCGGCTCTCCACTGCTGTATCTACTCCAAATTTTCGCACTCTCTCCAAGATATTTCTCTGTCAGGGAGGACATTACCAAAACTAATGCTTAGAGACAGTTGGGCGTTGGTATATACAATTGAGAAACTCGTAAGCCGAGCTGAAAGTTTAATTGGCTATATAGTACATCGTTATGATTCTTTATGTGGTGCACTGTTCTCCTCAAACTGGCACGCCTTATTATAGATTTTGTCTTACAATATCTATAAAATAAAATCTTATTACTAATATGAATTTTTTAAAAATTTTTGGTTATTATTTGATCGAGAGATGCGTTGCAGATACAATTAAAGTTAGATGGTAATAGAAGAATCTTTATACCAGAATCTGTTGCATGCAATAATACGGGCCCAGAAGCCCTATGGGTGAGTACACTAAGTATAGTAGGTCACCATATTGCAGTTGGAATGATATGTAGTAAGCTTACGCCAACATTAAATCACGGGAGGAAGTTAAGCCACAGGCTGAATACTAGCGACTGCTCTGAGCGAGCAATCAGTAGACCAGGTGCGGAACAAGCGTAGGACCGTATCGATTTTAAGAGGCGGGACAGTAGCGCTGACTTGCTAAGAGCGTGATAAAAAGACACACACTAGGTAATCTACCGTAGTCGTAGATATGAGGAGTAGTGGATGTATGTAATTCTCACTGGAAGCACGTAAAAAACATCATTGAGGGTAGTGACAATACGCGCATACGATATGAATAAAGGAAGAAGGACTATAGATTAATAGATAAATATATAAGTGATAATTAGTATAATGAGAAGGATATACCGTGGATAATTTATTACTTATAGATGAATTAAGTTTATAAATATAAATATATGTAAAGTAAATAATAAAGGAAGATATATATATGATATATAGATAATAGTATATATAATTATATTTATTATATAATATAAAATATATATATAGAAGTCCGTACATATATTGACATAGAACATAATATAAATAAGATAGAAGATATAATATAGATGAAAGAGAACAGAGATAGAAAGTAGAATAGTAAAGATATAACAATATTAAATTGTAGACTAAACGAATATTTATATAATATAAAAGAGATTATAATACTACATAAAAAAGTATAGATAAGCGGCGAGGGTGAAGGTAGTAGTAAAAAGGAGTACGGGAAAGTATGAGAAAAGACCTAATAAAGTGACTATGATAAATAGGTTACAGAATAATGAATAGTAATGACAATGATAATGAGATAGTAAAATATAATACATATGATTAAATGAAAATCATAGAAAACGATATATAAGCTAATAAAGACAAAAGTAATAAATAGGTGTGATGTAGTGTAAAAATACGGTCAGTATGAAGGTAGGTCAAAATAAATACGGCCAAAATAGATAGGCAGAAGAAGCCAGATATGAATATGGAAATGCAGCTGAGTACTGCGGCAAAATAGACAAACAAGGTATCACGTATATAAGATAGCTCACTACCTACATACAAAAGAAAATGGTAATAATAAAAATAAATAACAAAAAAGCGGAATAATGTGTAGTGAATAAAAAGGGAGTAGGTAATAAATAGGCGTATATATCAGCGTGGAAAATCAGATAATATAGAAAGTAGCTTAAAAGACAGTTCATATGAAATATAAATCTCTCTAGTTCTCTCGTAAATCAAGTGGTCGGAAATCCCAAAGGTATGGGAAAATATATTATTATATATATAGAGAAACCTATATATATAAAAGATATATATTAAGGATAAATGAATATTTGTGTTACTATGAGTAATAAGATATAGGATATAGTATAAATATATATTATTATATATATATATAGTATATTATAGACGTCGAGTCGACGGGTATGACCGGGACCCGCCTCTTAGAGAGGAGTGATTTCGGTCCACTCTAAATAAAAAAATAAAAAATTATTTAAAAAAAAAAAAAATCATTGCAACCTAATTTTATACTAAACCGTTAATACAGTGATTATTTAGATCACTTGTAATTCTAGAAAAGTTTATTTATATATTTATAAAAATGTTAATAATTAAGGGATCAAAATGACCCATTCAATAGGAAAATTTCACTGAAAAAATGTGTTTTTTTTTAAGATTGTTATAAAATTTAAAAATTGTGAAGGATTTTAATTATAAGAAAAGAAACTTTTTGCGTTAGTAGTACACTGCGAGTATGTTTAGCTTTAAATGGGCAAAGTTTAAGTGTATTTCTCTTTTCTCTTGGATTCAATGACATTAGAATCACGGAGCCTAACTCGTGTGGTCATTCACCCCACCTAAAAATGATCATAAAGTGAAGCGGATCACCATTGTTTTTCGAATTATTATTCGTTATCATTATTTGACTGTTATCTTATATATGTATAATTAAGTTTACAATATGAATAAAAAGTTTTACTTGTAAATACTATATAGTGAAAATTATATAAAAAGATGAAAATTTTATATAAAAACGGTAATTCTAAAAAGAAGTGTTCAAAAATTTTGACGGGTAAGGCGTAGAATCGAGACACTTCTATATTCATTTTATTCTTATTTATTCATGTTATCAGTATTTTGACATATGACATTAATGTACGACATTACGACATTTTAAATGAATGATGAAAATATTTACTATGAAAAATAAAGTAAAAAATGTAAAATATTAATAAATGAGTAATTGTACTATATCAGTAAGTAGAGGTAATTGAGATTACAACCAGAATGTCGTCCGATCATCAGCCGCATCAATTGTTCAGGAAAACGTGGGCAGACCAATAAAGAAAAGTGGGAACCGATGATGCGTAGCTGATTACACGGCTCCACAAAGCTATTTCGAGGAACTACGCAAGGGAAAGCTCTCTCATGTAAAAACCTTCAATAAAGAGTTTTTTTAGTTGGAATTATACATTATTATTATTTGATAAGTCGCTCTCTAAATTTCCCACGTACCCAGGCTATAATGGCAATTGAATATCTACATACAAAAACAAGATTCCACTAATACTAGACGGCATTGGGGGAATTCGGAAGACGAAGTTTACTTAAAACGTGGTCAAGCACCTACCAGACCCCACTAACCGCGAGTCTACTTACTTACGGGACGTACGACTAGCGGAGGTATACTGACTATACGGTAACTGAAATGCAAATATAAGACGACTAACGGATCGCAGTTAATTAGAATGGTAGCTCACGGCCCAGTGAAATAGTGACTAATATGGCCCACCTAAACTTAAATATATATTATATGTCATATGAGATAAAACGTCAACGATAATTACTATCATACTAGTAGGTAATATAAATGTAATCATAATTAAGTTACAATTTAACTTCATAAAATAATTAAAGGTTTATGAATTGATGTTGGCAGATGGCACTACTGAAAATATGGGACTGAGCTTAAATATACTAATGTTTTATAAAAATATTTAAGCGTTCACAAAATACGAAATTAATAAGTTTGGCTTGATACACATAATATAATGCCATATTTCTATTTGTGCTATGCAAACGGAGTGGGATAATCGGATCTTCTGGAAAGCAAGTTGAAATTTCCTTAGTTATCTGTGAGCGAGGGCTGCTCTTTTTACCATGCTGCGAAGAATTAAGGACGTCTCACGACAATTAAAAGCAATTATATAGCAGAGTTGCGTTAATTTATTATTGGTAGATTAAAGGATGAACGGTTTACAATTTACAATTTGGATAATAAGATTAATAGTCACTAGTATGGAAGATATTGCATTGAAGAAAAAGTGATTAATATTTTAATAAAAAAGCTTGATTTATGTTTTTTATTATTCTACCAAATCGTGTATTATAATAAAATTTCGAAAAGGAAATAATAATTATTTTAATTTTAACATGTTTGGTAAAAAGCTCACTTTTTAAATTACTCCACAATAAATTATTTTATAAACAGGCGTGAGCATTTCATATACAGCGTAAGCGACAAAATGCAACAACTAAACGGTATGACTTACTTATAACTGTCCATCCTCCAGGGAGGTCTGGTCATATGTAGAAAAACCCGAATGATCGAGTTCGACTCATGATGCATTCTCCACTTCGACTACTGTCTTCTCCACAGTCAGTTCTTATGTATTATTATCCTACATCGCAAGTAGCGCCGCATCTCATCAACGAAATTCTTGCATGACTCCTTCCATATAATTCCTTAGTTACTTCCTCGAGTCTTGTCTTCTATGGTGAGCGAGGATTTTCAAGAATTGGCGAGAATCAGATTGGTGGGGGACATTATTAGGAACAGGATTGCAGGAGAAGACAGGAGACTAGCGAAGACGATATGAGGTGCGCGGACCGGACGCCGGGATGGACAAGAAAAACTCAGAAGGCTAAAGCCTCAAGTAGGCTCTATGAGAAGGCCAAGTCAATTGCAAGCAGTGTTCGTTCGACTTCGCAGTCCGACGGCTACCTCGCCAGAGTTAGAGAGAGATACAGAGTGACTAGTGGAAGACAGAGATCGTGGGGGAGAGGCGCATGCTGTGTAGTCGACTGACATGGCAGTTGGTTTTCTACAAGACCAAGACTTCCTGGGCGAGGACAGTACAGTGAAGCCAGTATATCGTTGATTGTCATTGCTGCATTTAACTCTGATTCTGAAAGATAAAGCTTAAATGCTCAGCCTGTCTTTTAGAGCATGAATTTTTTAGTGCTCGATCACGAGACGCTTAATATCATACACTTGATAGTAGTTCATGTAACGGACAGGAAAAAAGACATGTGCGACCAGATGACAAGTGCGTACAACTAAAGGTAAGCAAAGGAGAAGAACAACGAAAGATTCCGTAGTCGTGAAACACGAAGGGCAATACAGAGGTTGTTGGATGTGACCGATGTGCCGTGTGTGAAGTATAACCACATACCTCAGGAAAAAAAGAACATAAAATCTGCCATATATAAAATTATAAATAAATTAATCAAAACTATTGTAAGATGGGATTATCGATATATCTCTCTAAGGATGGATTTGATATTAAATAGTAAGTTTAATTGAATGAAAGAGAACATGTTCATCAACCAAACGGGAACTACATACATCCTCTATAGCTGGTATGTTTGCAGTATGTTAATATACGAGAGAGAAAATGATGTAAGAATGTCTTAAATTCATGCAAAGCATAGGGAAAGAAAAAAAAGACGACTTTACTTAAGATACTAAGATGAGTTCGCATTAAGTTTGGGTGAGCAAATCTGTAGCAAAGTGTTTTCTAAACAGTAATTTCAATAGACAATCAAAATGCAGTAAAATGAGCATTTAATTAAAATTGTGTAATCAAGCCAACTTATTATTTCATAGTTTTAGATTCAGTATAATTTTTCAAAGATTAACACGATATAAATTTTGCGTAGTTGAGTCAGCACACCTTCTACTAGAAATATAAATAGATATTACGGTAATAATAATACGAAGAAGAAGAATAAAAAAACAAATAAAAAAAGATGAAGATAATAATTATACTATATAAAATAGTTGAACAATTTTGATTGATTTTTTATATAACCTTATAAGGACATATATAAAATAAATGAAGATAAAGGAATATAAATAATAATTAATATAAATATTATCATATACTACTAATAGAAATAATAATAAAATTATGAAGTAATAAGAAGAAATAAAATGGTAAGATACAACCCTCAATATAGAGAGCTATAGCTGTCGGAATAACTAATGAGAGGATAGAGATATGAGAGACCAACATATGTAAGTTAATATGCACTTCGGTCTCAAACGAGAACATATTACCGCCCAAAGCTGACTTTGTTAGCAAATATATTTTTATTTGACTTGAAATTCATTAATTAAAGCACAATATAGAGTCACAATACAGAGGTATAGATAAAGCTTGAACGAACAAAATAAATAAATAATGTAATATTCCAAATATGACAAGTGTTAATATTAATAGATATTTTAAATAAAAGCCTCGCTCCTCGCCTGGGGACTGTTGTGGAGGGAGTGAGATACGAGGTAACCAGCCTAATATTAGGAGGGTGAAGAATACGGTATCAACTAGTGTTAAATGAATTACTAGTCACCTTGTTCATTTTAAAATTACTCCAATTTATATTGTACATTTTTATGACTAGTGAAGCATTGCAAAGCGATTATGATGATATTATTTACGTTATCTTTAATATAGTTATAGTCTGAGAAACCTTCGAGATCTTGGAATGGGAAAGTCAAAAATTGTAGAAATTAAAAAAAATAAAGGATTTGGGGTTCCCCTCTCCGCTCAAAATTTTGACACTTTTTGAAATATTTTCTAAGGCCTCATAAAGGGAACTACTTTTATATATCATTTATTAATGTCAACAATTAAAAATAATATTATCTAAATTTGAATGGAATGATATGATTAAATAATTAAGTAATAATAATGAATATGAGTCAAATAATGATAACGTTAAAGTATTAAACGGAAAAACAAATGAAAGGATGATCGACTTATCACACCCTATCATGTACAATTATAACAGTATAGCGGAACAGTAAGAGATGTAAGAGATGGGGGTGGATTGAACCAAGTATAGGGCCCCGAATAGACATTATAGCCAATCTCACTGTTTAATGGAACGAAAAATTATAGACGTTTGCCAGTTTATAAAGACGTAAATCTCGAATAAGATATTTCTAAAATTGATAGGAAGATTTCAAATTAAAGCTTTTAAAGGCTAATGATTTTATAAGACAAAGCTATAAAAAAGTAAAAGAACATTATTTACAAGAAGGGGAAGAAGTGAATATATGACCGAGGACATTTGTGTCCCTCCAAGTTAAGACAGATGAATCACATTATTTTAACTAAAGTATGAAAACTTCCTCTAGGCAATTAGAGCTGTTCTAAATAAAATTGGTGGACCTAGTCGCTGCTGCTAGTTAAATTAAGCAAATCTTTTTGTTTTATATTTTATTACCAAATAGTTTTAGTAGATTTATTTTAGAGGTGGAAGCACGAAAAATCACCGAAGCCATTGCAAACTAAAGAATTGCGCCCGTTGATGAACACTTCCTGCTCTGACTGAGCAAACGATCCTGACATGAGAAAATAGCAGAAGAATGACAATAAAATTATATTAGGAATGGCTATGATAAATGCTGTATGAAAGAGAAGTAATGAGCAATAGAAAGAGAATATTTTAATAAAAAAAATGAGTATATTGTTAAAAGTAAATGTAAATAAAGATAATTAATTAAGTAAAATAAGAATTAAGATGATAAAGTAGTAAAGTAAGTATACAAGAACATACTACGAGTGTCGTCCCATTAACAGAAGTATATTAAGAAGTAGATAGATGAAATGAGAGAGTTATACTAAAATAGTATACATACCTATATAAATAAATGAATTGTAAAAGAATATATATATAATTAATAAAAAGTAAAGTAGGTAATATGAAGAATAAATACATTAATTAATAGTATATTATTGTAATAAAAAATAAATATAGGAAATTATAAATTATATAAATAATAGAAGGAAATTATAAAAGTAAATAGATGATTAGAAATGATAAGAATATAGACAAAAAGCAACTGCAATTTCATTTCTATCTTTATATAGTATATTTAACTGAAATAAGTATAGTAAATAATAGTAATATAGAGAGTAAGTAAACTATATTATAAATAAGTAAGAGATTAAGTGCAATATGTAAATAGATGAAGTAAGTAAAATCGAATGAAGCAAATTAACGCTGAGGATGATATAACTGTAGTGAGTACAGCTAGTGTGGGGAGGGACTGTTTGATATTGTAGTCAGCCAAATTATGGTGATAAAAGGTCTATTGAAGACGTGATAATAGGGAAGAGAAATAGTATGTATGAGAAAAAAATATCTTAATTTGGTACCTAAATGAAGTAGTATAATTTAATTATATAATCATGTATATATAATTAAATTATATCATCGGAGAATGATAGGGTATAATATAGACTGTGGGTGAGAAATATAGTAGTACCATCAGGTATCATAAGTCATACGTGAGTCTTAGAGGTCAGGCTTAACTTATAGATAGAGTAAATAAGAATGAGAGGAATTATAATATACTATATATATATATATATTATTATACGGGTAGCAGCACTAGAGGTTGAAGTATATGATAATAGGTACTTACGTGATGGAAGTAGTGAGATGAAGGAAATATAGATGTATACTAAGTAGGTAGTAGTAGCGGCTACTACGCAGCTCTCTCCTTGTAGCGTGCCGCGGATAGAAGATAAACTGCATGTGTGAGGTTTACGAAGTAGTAAAGCATGGGTATAAATAGTGGAGGAAAGAATACGTGGTAAGGCGCAGAGAAGGGAGGTAGTAGTACTGATACAGGCAGTGAGCCAGGGCAGTCCTATAAAATAGAATATCTCAGACTAAGTATACATAATACTTAATATTTAGCGACGGCGAGCCAGGATGACTGGGCAAACACGTAAAAATGGGGTTAGGAGGCAGGGTATATCATATATATAATATCATATAATATATATTATAGTAATATAATAGTATATATTATATTATACTATAATATTATCTATATATAATAGTATTACTATAATAATAATATTATACTATATACTATATATATATTAATAATACTATATAATTATACAGATTTTGATAAAGATTTTTATTCATTAATAATGGACTGCAGATTTGTCATAATAATAACTACTCAAAATTGTTTAAAATTATGCCATCTAATCGTAAAAGCTTTTTTACTTATTAATGATAGTTTACAAATCTTTATGAATAAGAGTGTAAAAATATTGCCACAGGGAACATCACAACGAGCGGTGAATAGGCACCACAAACATTTCATACGAAACGCGCACTTCATAAGCTCAGTATGGAAATTCGTTCACGAGAGATATCTGTAAATCAAAATCTTGGATAGTATAAAGGGAGAGTGCCTGTATCTTCTAGAACAGAGGACAACCCCAAAATATGCCGAATAGATTTCACCGGGGGTTGAACAAGTGAGTCTTGAGAATTTCTCCTCAAAAAAAGATTTGCTATCAATGAACCCAACATCGCAGGCATTTTCATCCAGAAAATATGTATTTTTAACTTGCAATGAGTAACTAGCCGATTTCACAATCACTGTAGACAGCAGGCTTTCTTAAACTTATTGCCCTCTTCAACCAGAATTTTTGGAGAGAAGATTTACGCAAACTCTCATTGACATTAATTGAGTACAGCAGTCATTCAAGGTTACTCTTAAAGGCCGATTCAATATAGTATCATTTACACAAGATATTTCATGGACAGCTAAATATTCAAATGAGGTCATTTATTTCATTTAAGCTGCCTACATAGGACCTTACTCAAGCGGTGTGTTCTGCAATAAATGGGACTGTGTTTCCATTGTGCAATATATTTAAATTATTTTTCTATACTTTGACGGTATTTTGAGTTATATACTTTATTTAAAAAATACTGTAGGTAGTGTAATAGATATTAACATGAAGGACGATTAGATAATTAGAGACTAGTGAAGAAGCACACATCGCGGCCTATACGAGACTGTCCCAGGTCAGCTAAATTAGAACAATCAGCCAAACATAGCTAATTAAATCGTCGCAGGAATGGGGATTTGAGTCTCGAGTTATTGTGGACCACGAAAAAGTATGTGAACACCCAAGCAGCAAATCCGAAAGCAGGCAATCAGTGCCTGGACGACCAAAGAACAAACACCACTAGATAGATTGTCTAGGATTATAACAAATCGCAATGTCATTTTACAAGGAAGGAGTTAAGTAAACTAGAACTGCCACAAACAGCTATGTTGTGGATTTTGCAGAGAGAGCTGTTATGGCTGTTGGTGGAGCTGACTGGGACCAGTCTCCGTGATAGACCTGTGGCTCTTACTGTCTTCTTAATACTTGTTTATGTCTTACCTCAGAGTATATGGTGCAGAGACGCGGTCCCCATGGTCTTCATAGGAAGACATATGATAGAATGATTAGAATAAAGACAGTTAAGAAGCCACATTGGACCTATTGAGGACTGTCCCAGTTAAGTCAATAGAACTAATCACTAGAACAACATGTTCATGCAAATCCCACAAGCACCCTAGGGCTTGTCAATAAACTTTACACTAGTATGCACAAAGTCTTAAGCATTCTCATAATGCACAAATGAACAATGTTCAATGAATGCTGACACTTGTGTATGAATGCTACAGCGCTACTATATTTTGTTTAACAGATGGCTGTTGGGTTCATGGTAAAGATAGAATCCCAACAAAAATTTTTTCACAGAAGTAGATTGGTAATTCCGGCCGGCGATTATATCAAACCGGGAAAAAAAATATTCAAATTCCAGCCGGACTTCTGGCCGGACCAGAATATACCTGGGCTTACACCTTTAGTTTACTTTCCCCATGACCTACACTAAAAATACGCTCACGGCTCTCGATTAGATGAGCGGAGAGGCCTGAAAAATCCATTCTGCTTGCAGCACTGATATAATTGGAACCCGACCCATTTTCCATGCCACCACATGAAAGGATTCATCTTCCTATAAGCAATGCATCTCCTATAGTTTAATCGAAGCTAGCTTCCATCTCAGCGTTCCAGATTTGCAAATTTTGAATTATTCTTTGCTCATTGTGGATCGACAGTCTCTCTTCGCTCTTTTATCGATGGAAGTGTTCGTTTTGATTGTGTTCTTCTGAAAGCCGTGAATGAGATGTTACCACTGCCACAATTTTCTTCAGCCCCTATGAACTATTCTCTCACAAGGGTCCTATACATATCCGTAACCCCTCTTCATCCTTCAGATAGGTTTATTTGCTACACCTGGAATCACGCCACCATCTCACCCTGTTTCCAGCTCGTTTGCAGCTAGATATATCTAATCGGCAATATCCACTATTGTGAATTTCGTATTCTTTTTGCACTCGAACGGAAGCCATCTCTCAGCTTACTTTTTGCTATTTAGATGCATTCTGGAGTCGGTCACACGTCGGACGATGGCCATTCTTGTCGGAGTGGTTTGTGACAGCTAGCTTAAGGATTCCCTTATTTGAACCTTCTTATATATCGAAAATACTAGATATTAATTATTGGAATCTAAAAATTCTCAAAAATTTCTTCATCCAGAAAGAAGGAGCTATGTTAAATACTAATACTTACAATACACAGACGAGGTGGAACAGATTATTACAAATGCCGCAACGTAGTTCATTAGGCTCTCTTAGCAAATAAGAAAATTAGTCAGAACCCCATGCTCATTTTAGTCCCATCTAGTTCAGGTTATAGATTTATATATAAGTATACATAGATTTTCTTTTGTACCAGACCTACAAAACATTAACAGTAACCTGAACTAGACGGCTCTTGAAATGGAGAGCTAACGCCTGGCATGTGATTAATAAAAATGAACGTCTATTGGGGTTTATAGAATAACTATTGAGAGGGCTAATAACTTTTGTTTCCTAGAGAACTGCACACATTATTTCATTATTTTGATTACTATACTTAATCATTTTTTAATGGTAATCTGTGATTTTTATAAAAATCAGGAGGGTAGTTGTTGATAGAAGCTGACTATTACCAAATTTAAATTATAAGTAATTATTAATAAAGTGTTTCAAAAGAATTTTATTAATATCATTCTTGTGTAATTATAAGTTTATAGTTTTATTGCATATGTTTTTGATGAATGCTACATTCACCTCAGCTAGAGCTTACTATATATATATATAATTATTATACGTTATATATAATATATATATATATATATATATATTATATATATATATGTATATTATACTATTTATATATAAAGTTTATATATATATTATATGGAAGAATTATATATATGAGTATATTATATATACCTATATATATATATATTTATTATATATATTATATATAGTAGTCTAGCTGAGCGTGAATGGAATCCTTTTTTCTGAATCAAGGGCCATTATAGTAGGTAAGAAGCCACACAAAATGAATAATGAATTTTCTAATAATAAAAGTTTTAATACAAAACTTTGAAGCAAAATTTTTGAGCGGGTGAATCGGACCACCATTGAGGGCTGAATCGGACCATCTGTTTAATTCCTTCTTTTACCGTATAAATTCAATTTTGTTTTAATTTTACTTAATAGTAAATTAATCTATTTTATCATATTAAAATTAGTAATAAGTCATTAAAATGTCAATAATGATAAATAAAATAGGAATAAAAATTAAGGTGGTCCGATTCACCCGCTCAAAAAAAATGAAATTTTTATTGAATTTCGTTTTTTTATATAAATTGTCTTTTTTGATTTTCATTTTCACTTAATGTCTGTCACTCTGTATTATATCCTGGTAGGTTTTGGATAGAGTCAATTTTAAAATAATAATACGTAAAAATACGAAAAACAATTGTGGTCCGCTTCACCCCATCATCAGATTTTTACTCAGGGGGGTGAATTGAAACCAAGTTAGGCCTCCGTTGATTTAGCCTAATAATACTTTGGAACAAAAATTTACCTTTGCCCAGTTAAAGCTAACAACTCGAGCTGGTATACACTTAGAAAAGACGAATAATCACTTAACAATGCCCCATTCACAATTTTTCAGTCATTAATTGTCATGAAGTATGTTAAAAATTCAAATTCTTCCAAAGTTAAAATTCTATTGAAGGGATTTACATTGTCTACCTCGAACCATTCCTTATTATCACATTTTTTTTAAAAACTATAGAAAACTTTCCTCTAACTCCTGAATTAAAAGATGATCTAAATAAATCTTGTAGTACTACCGTGTAATTCAATTTTAAATAACTGGAATTTTTTTGTTTTTTTTTTTTAAATTTTTATTTTATTTAGAGTGGAGCCGAGATCCCCTCCTGCCTAAATAGAGGCGGCGCCGTCACCCACGGCTCGACGCCTATATATAATTAATAGATTTATATATATATATATATATAGCGTATAATATATAATTATATATATATATATATATATATATATATACTATATATTATATTCAATATATATACAATATATATATTATTATAATATACGGTATTATTATATCTGGCCCGATGCTATATATACGGAATATATATATATTACTTATAATTATATATATTATTATATATACTTATATCTATATATATATATAATAATATATAATACTTATATATTATATTATATCTATATATATATACATTATATATATACACCAGTATTATGATATATATAATATATATATTACTATATATATATAATACTATATATATATATAGATTTACTTATTATAGTATATATATATACATATATAATATAATATACTATATATAATACCTACTATTTATTATATTATACTTATAGTAATATAATTATATAACATATAGTATATATTACCGTTTGACCAGTATATATATATATAGGGGGTGTATATATATAATTATATATACATATGTATAAAATCATATATATAGGGTATATATTATAAATATTATAATATATAGGTAAGTTAAGAAAGATTTATATTAGCCTTATTATAGTATATTTGATTTAGTTACAGGTATGAGTGAATCTCTGTTCTCGAGAGGAGGCGTCATCGCTAATTTTGCTATGGTAAGTTAGACAGATTCCGTATGTTTATCATGTTACAGTCTTATTTGAAATTTGGTTTTTTGTTTATTTTTCTTTTTAGGAATGACACCAAGCAGCAGATATTAAATGCCTATTAATTTACCTTGTCAGAATGAAAGTTAATTACAGAATAATATTAAGAATAACTCAAAGTCAAATTTTATTTTTTTTACTCAACTATATAGCATAAAATAAGTGTTCTGCACAGCCATTTTGTTAATTTAATTAATAAGGAAATCGGGTATCCGTTCTTTGGAATGAGTGAACTTCTCAATAACTTTGCGATTGAAATCACAAATGTTCATGATAAGCTCCTTCTCTCAGCTTCTGATGCTGTCATCGGGATGGTTATAAGGACTTTTTTAATTTTAATACTGAATGTGTCCTTTAATTTGTTTTCACTTTTGAAATCAAGGAAAGCCACAGCACCGAACCTTGAACGAAATTCTCAGTGCTGTAAATTAAAAAAAGTTCCGTTTGTAGTAGGTTTTTTTTTTTTTTTAAAGTTGTATTCGAGTTTTGGGCAGGAAAGTTGGAACTATAATTAGCAAACATTTCAGGCAGAAATAATGTAGAAGCAATTATATGACCTGTAAACTTAAATTTGTCTTTTATCTGACAAATAATTGTGTCACACATATTTCTTTTGCCTCTCTACTTAAATTTGAAATATAGTCCGTGTTCCTGCGATCTATCAGCAATTATATTCTTATTAACCTCTTCTCTTGAAATAGTTTAAACATTCTTTTCAACTTTGAGAGATACTTTTCTAAATCAAAAGTATCAATGCAGATCTTAATTCTGCTGGGGTCAGTGTTCCTCTTTTGAAGTTGACCATTAAGAAAGTCTACGCTAGGCTACAAATGATTTCTTGAAAGAAAGAAAATCCAAAAATTAAAATATTACTCTCAGGCGACACGACTATGTCACGCAAGGGAAATTGTATTTACATCCTGAAATTCGTCCCCATTTAAAATAACCTTTAAATAGTTTATGAGTTTTTTTTAATTTCAAAAACTGTATTTAACTGATCTTTCGAATGCAAAGTTCCAATCTGCGTGGGAATTGACCTCGAGGTAGTTCTTTTCACTACCTGACCAACACTGCTGTCTCTGTGGCTGTGTGATAAAAAATCACATTATGAGTGTTTTGGAAAATTAGCAAATAAAAGTGCGGGACATTTCTGTTAATGCATGTGCAGCATTCTAGCAATCACTTAAATTAAGTCTGATGGAGTCATTGGACAATTTGTTATAGTGTATGTTCAGCTTTGGTATAGTTCTCGTCATACTTAGCCTGAACACACCAAGACGAACCTCTCATATACGTTAGCTACCATGCATGATATTTTGTCGAAATTAATTTATCCTTGTGGTCATTGATACCCAATATTAAATTTTGCTTTTAAAGACAAGTATAAGTGTTTCAGCGTCATGCTTTTCTGTTGCAATAGTTTTCTCGTTTCCTTTTTTCGTTGTTTTCCCTTTTCGTCAAAGGAAACTATAATTTAAGGCAGATATTTGGGCAGGCTCTTTTCCACATCAATCGTTTCATCTGCAATGAAAGATAGAAAATCAGCTTCATGAATTTCTACTATCGCTCTCGTTGACATATATATAAGATAATTCGAAGTTCATTCTGGTATTAGTTTTTCGAAGTTCCGCTTGAAGAACATGGCCTTCTCGATAATGGACCCTTAATGAATTAACTAACTCTGCACTCAAGTTCACTAGCCCTTTGAAGACACAGGGGCTTTTGAGCTTTCTGTAACGTATCAGGGGCTCTTCAATGCCAACTCAATTAACCGAAATTCATACAATTGTCCGCGTTTATCCATGTTATATAATAAACAGTCTCTCTTGTTTCTAACATGTCCATTGATGCTTGATGTATTGAGACTGTTGTGACTAGGTACTTCGCTCTCTAGCTCTTAAAGCAATGTTAAGTTTCCAGAACTATGTGAGCGAGCTTAAAGCATTTTTCATGTGTAATTTGCGTTTTCATGATATTTTTGCCTTTTAGCTGCCAGATATTTAGTATCTGTCACTCGTTTGGGTCTCATCGTGACTTCAACCACCTGAACAAATAAACATGGAATAACCAATGTCAAAGAATCTTCTTTCCTCACATCCAGCACAATCCATGTTATGTTAAGTAATAATAGATAAATGTTAAAAAATCTCGTTTGAGATTGTTCTGTTCTTTACATTTAAACCATCTTCTCATTATTAAATATCTGTAGTACACCTGGCCTAAATTTTAATTTCCCAGCTGCTATCTTCAGGTCTGAATAACAAGAAATAGTTTGTTTAAATTTAAATTCGTGCTACTGAGATATTATTTATTCTATGGAAGTAAATGATATTTAATGAAAATATATTATATACTTATATAATATATTCTATAATACTTATATTATATACTATTATATGATATGTATATGATATATATATATATAGTATATATATTATAATATATATAATATTATAGATTAATACTATAATATTTATATTGATAGATATCAGTATATATATAATATATTAATTGACATTATATACCTAATATATAATATATAATGATGATATATAATATTCTTACGAGAATGTAGATGCATTAGAAAATATATAGTTATAGAGTATAATACTATATATATATATATATATATATATATATATACTATATATATATAGTATATATAGTTATTATATAATCATATAAATTTAGTTTGCTTGAAGTGTCACAAATTTATGTCACATTAAAAACTGAAAAATAGGGTAAAATTAAAGATCAACTTGAGGAAGGAATGTGTTACACACACTTAATAAGTCAAGATTATTAGTGAATCTAAAATCTAAAATTATCTAGAAACAAATATATATAAGTATATATAGTATATTATATATATATTAGTCATAGGATTTATATATATAAATAATATATAATATACTATACATAATATATGCGTATATATATAGTATATATATACTTATATAAGATTTATATTATATATTATTATCTAATATATATAAATATATATATATATACGAGTTGCAAAGCCCAACAAAGCAACATGCATGTAAATAAAAAAAACTAATAGCTAAAGTAAATGGCAGTCAACGGATGTTTATGTAATTGCAGGAGACATTTTTTTCATGAAATATTAAATAAAAAATCAATAATTAAATAACTGGCTTTTGTAAAATTTTAACTTGTTCAATATAATGTTGGAAAACGTTAGTTATTAAGTATCCGTTTTTCGAGATAAGACGTAAGGAGTCTGGCTCTGGAGAGGAGCCGAAGAAAGTTGCAATGTTAACTTTTTTTTTAATCTTATAAAGGATATCCCACGTAAACCTATAAATATGACAAAGTGGGGTCTCGCCTACCGGGGGACGAAACAGGGTGAGAGCCTTAGTCCACTCGCGGCCCCTCTGTCCTCCTATAGTAGTATTATAGTATACAGATATTAATATATTAGAATAGATATGTATAATATATATATTATGTATAATAATATATGGGGGTGATAATACTAGTAATTAGTCGATTTATATAGTGTAGTTAAGACGAGTATATATTATTTAGAAGGGGCTAAATATAGTTATATATAGTCGTATATAATATATATTATATTATAGGTGATAAATACAATTTTGTTCTTATGATAACTTCAGGTTATTTTATTTATTTTTTATTATTTTTTTTATCTTGCTTTTGTTATTTTGTCCATTTGTTTACGAATGAGTATGTCCTTTTCAAATAATATCATACATATTTTAAAATGATTAAAGATAAAAAATCGATGTATGCGAGTACTGGTTCCTACGAAAATAGCATGTTAAAATTAAAAAGTAAAGTAGTTTTTTACTTGATTTTGTATAAACAGGTGTGTGGCCAGTGGGAGCTGTAGAGGCGGCGGAGTGAGTGGCGTTGTTTAGAAATTGATTATGTTGATTTTCTAGTGGAATGTTTATTGGTGGATTATATTTTTGATATTTTTTGATATTTGTTTTTATTATTTTTTATTTTTTTAGTATGTAATAATTAATTTAGTAATTTACTTCAATAGGAAAAATAAAAACATTAAAATAAAACTTATATTATATTATAACGTTTTTAATATATTTTTTTTTCAATTTAAACGATTTCTTTTCGATTGTAACATCACACTATGGTAACATTCTTTAGTGCTGCATGTTTCAGTATTTCCATTGTAAGATTTTGAACCAGAGCTGCTAGGGCCTAGGTTTAAAATTGAAAACATTCAATACCAGATGCATGACATATTATACTATACATTGTTTTTGGTATAATTGATTACATATTTTAGCACCCTTATTTTAAAAAAGACAGATATGCTGGAAGAGTGGCGCAACGTAAAGCCAACGATTAGGTAGATTTTTTGGTTTGAAGGATAAGATATGGCGTGAGTTGTCTAGATAGGCCCATAATCTCTTGATATATTAAATTATTGATTTATTATTTATTATGGTTGAACTGGGACATGTTCTAAGGCCAAAGCATAATTTGTGAATTATTAATTTTTCATATTTACTGGACAGTCCTAAAAAGGCCATTGGCGGCATTCTCAAGTATTTAATTTCTTATTTTGTATGAGTTGACTGGGAACATCTATTGGGGGTCAACTGCGGCTTCTTGAAATATTATTTTAATTGATTAATTATAATTGGTTTGAAGAGACAGTCTAGATGGCCCATGCGGCTTCTTTCATATTATTTCTTACTTTATATTTGATATTTATTATGAATTGACTTGGACATTCTTGAGGGGCCAATTCAGCTTCTTATATTATTAATGTTTTGTTATGGTTGACTGGCGACAGTCTAGAAAAAGGACTTGTGCGGCTCTTAAAATTATTATTCTTTTATTTATTTATGATTGACTGAATATCTAGAGGCGTCAATGCGGTTCTTAATTTTAATTCTTAAATTATTAATATATATTATAGAAATAATATTATTATTCGGTTACTGGGGACAGTTAGATAGGCTTTGTCGCTTCTTAAGTATTTATCCCTTATTTATTTATTTATTATGGTGAACTGGGATATTCTAGAGGGGTCCACGTATTTACTTCTTAATTTATTGAATTTTTTAACCTTGGTTCGAGTCTGGGACAGTCTACCAAAGGACCATAGTCAGCAGCTTGTATTATTCTCTATTTTATGGTGCTGGGACATGTTCTAGAGGGTTACATGCAGCCTCTTAATATATTTCAAGAATTAATTAAATTAGGCAGCTGCATTGTAACCTCTCTATAAATGTCCCTATCAACCCATACATATATAAGAATTATTATACAAAAGAAGTCGCCATGTCTCTTTTTTAGACGTGTCCCCAGTCAACCAACTAAAAACTTAATAATTTAAAAAGCAGCATTTGGCCCCCTCTAGAATATCACAGTTAACATTATAAATAATAAAGCTAAGCATCATACTTAAGAAAAATCATGGGCCTAGTCACGACTGCTCCCAGTCAACCAATAATAATCTAGCAATTAAAATATAAAATTAATTCCATTCTTTCTATTTCATCATTGATTGCCCCAGTCACATCTTATGATAGAATAAGTACTTAAGAAGCCATCCTTTTTAGGCTGTCCCAGTCGACCAACTAAAAATTAATATTGGAGCCGCATTGGCTCCTCTTAGAATGTCCCGGTTCCAAGTTCATCCATATAAATTTAAAGAATTAGGAATAATTTTTAATAATATTAAATGTAATTAATGAATAGGCAAATTTATAATTAAGAAGCCAATGGCCTACCTACAAGACTGTCTCAGTCAACAACAATAATTAATAAATAAGATAATAATTAAAAACTGGACGCATTGGTCCCTCTAGTATGGCTCAGTCCAATCCATAATAATTACATAAATACGAATAGATAATCATCAGAACGCCGCATGGGTCCCTAGTCTGTGTCTCTTCCCGAGTCAAGTCCATAATAATTAATAATTAAGAATAATTATTCTTAGTTCTTATATTGGCTTGACTGGGCAGTCTAGATATGCCCATGAGGCTTCTGAATTTATTTTCTTATTTATTAAGTTTTTGGTTATCTGGATCAAGTCTAGGTAGATCCAATGGGCTTCTTATTATCAATACTATTCATTAATTACATTAATTATATTAAAAATTTATTCTTAATTCAAATTTTTATGGGTTGACTGGGATCTATTCTACGATGGGGAAGTGGCGGCGGCTTCTCAATTATTAATTCTTATTGTTCTACTGGGAAAGTCTAAAAAGGACCATGCGGCTTTAAGTATTATTGTCTATTTATTTCAGTTGAGCTGGACATTTTAGAGGGATATATTGTAATGGGTCTTATATTGATATGGTTTGATTGTGACAGTCTAGATAGGCCATGCTGCTTCTTGTAATATTTATTTTTATTTATTATTTGTTTATGAAATAATAACTTTGAATTCTAGAGGCCAAGTGCGGCTTCCTAATTATAATTTTTTTGGTTTGACTGAAACGCTAAAAAGATCCATGCTGCCTCTCTTAAGTATGTTATCTTATTAATTAGGAGTTGACTGGGACGATTCTACAGAGCTGTCAAGGCGGCTTCTAATTACTTATTTTTAATTATTAATTAATTATCGGTTGAATTGGGCAGTCTAGATCAGGTCCCCATAACAGCTTCCTTAACAATTATGCTTATTTATTAGTGTTGACTTGGGAACATTCAAAGTGGTCAATGCGCTTCTTAATTAAATATCAATTTTTTTTGGTTGACCTGGACAGTCTAAATAGGACAAATCTGCTTTTAAGTTATTTGTTCTTATATGATTGTAGGGTCAAGTGGGAACAGTTTCTAGAGGGCAGTTGCCAGCTCTTACATTATTCATTCTAATTATTATGTATTGACTGGGAACAGGTCTAAAGAGATGCGTCTCCGGCTTCTGATATATTATTTTTAAAATTTACTTTTGGACAGTCATATGAATGTGAAAATAGCAGACTGGGGCTTTTCTAATTATTATTCTTCAAATAGCTCTTTAATTATTGCATAGATCACTGTGTTAACTTTTTAGGGTTGCCCATGCGCTTTTTTACTTTAATTACTAGTCTCGGTAATTAATCAATTTGTTTAATCGAATTATCTCTTTAATTCTTAATTTTATGGGTTGAATAGGACACTCTCTAGATTGGACTCTGCGTCTTCTTACTGTCTCTTTATATATATATTATTATATATATATATATATATATATATATAATATTATATAATAATATATATATAAATTATGATATATATATAATATAATATATATATAATATATAATATATAACTAGTATTATATATATATTATGTATTATATATTATATTATATAGATATAATATATATAATATATATATATATAGTATATATATTATTTATTGATATATATATATATAGATATATTATACTATATCTATAGTACTTCACGAATCTGATACGGAAATCTAAAAAATCAATAAAATCAAAAAAATCAAAAAAAGCAACAATTGATTTTTCTAAAAAAAATAAAAAAATTCCAACACATCATTGGACCTACTAAGTAGCCGCTGGACTTTTATTCTATTTTAAATAAATTGTGTACCGATACCTCGGAATTTGTGGCACTTTCTATTTGTGCCTTTAAATGAGATCATTTTTCGCATTTTCAAATATTTTATCTTGTATGTAAAATTATTTTTTCATTAGATATTTATTGAGTTAAATAAAAACTAAAAGTCAATGACCGATTAGACTATAATGCATTGCAGGCTGCTTTGTATGCATGGCAACCGCTCGCTACAAACTGCGTGCTGAGCGCGAGCGTGCCGTGTAACAACTTTCTCGCGCGCGCGCGCGAGTAAGTTATATATGAATATGAAATAATGTATACTATAGACCACTAACCGTGCCTTATACGATAAATCTTGTAATTACTATCTTTTTTATTGGGAAAAGTTGAGAAAATTCGTTAGAAATGGCCTCATGCAAATAATTCTCCGATAGCATTACCTACCAAATTGAATTGCTAAATTTTTTTTTTATGTCTCTGGTATATTAAAATAATAATATATATGTTATTAATCTCTCTCTCTCTCTCTCCTTCTATTCCTTCTCTCTCTCTTCTCTCTCTCTCTCTCTCTCTCTCATCTCTCTCTCTTCTCTCTCTCGTCTTTCTCTCTTTCTCTCTCTCTCTTCTCTCCTCCTCTTCTCCGTCTCTCGTCTTTTCATAGATATTATAGAATATATATATATAAATATTATATATATAATAATAAAATGTAATATATATATATTATATATATATATAATATATAATTTATATATATCCTATATATATAGAATAACTTATGGATAGAATTTTTTTTTATTAATTGATTAAATATACAAATAAATCGCGATACATAAAATTAGATCTGCTCAAGACTAAATAAATATTTAAAATTCAGTATTTTAAATATATAATAATATAATAATAAAAGAATAATAATGATTAATAATAATAAATATAATAATAATAATGAATTAATAATAAATATAATAATAAAAAAAAATATAATAATAATAATAAATAACAGTAAAATTTTATTAATAAATAATAATAATAATTAATAATAAGTACTTACCATGCCGTATAAATATGTCTAATTTTAACTTCATTTCACTTAATTACACTGTTATAATTAAAAAAAAGTAATAGAAATTATTTTAATCTCTCAGTTAAAGAAAATATGTTTGTAAATTACTATTATTCATTTTAATGTTAATAGAAGGCAATGAGCTCGCAAAAAATAACTATACAAGTAACGCTAACGCTTTAAAGTAAAACTGGATCTATGCCAACATTTGCAATAGTGTTATTATTTGAATAAAATAAGTCTCGTTGTTTAATAGCCATACCTCGTATGTGTATATATACTGGTCCATATTGATTGTCAGTTATTGTAAGAGATCATCCGCACATATTATGTGTGTGTATCCAGGGTGAAGCCCAAATAAAACATGTACAATATAACTTTTACAAAAACTGTTTACCTCTGGCTTGATACTAATTGAAAAGGGGGTACCAGGCTATGCTCTGATTGGTTGAGTAAAAAGGCACTTCAATTTTGTAACTTTTAAAAAAGAAAACAAGGGAGAGACTAGGTCTTGTGCAAATCCTAGTCAGAGAAAGACGAGGAAATCCCAATTTCTGGGGAGCAATAGTAAATTTAAATTGAATTAACATATTTTGTAAATCATAATACTAGGTGACTTAAATTATTAACTAAGAGACAGTTAGCAAAACATAAATTATTTCTTTAAATTACATCAAGGTTTTATAAATTACATCCAGATTTTAAGAAATAATCATACCTGTGAACTGGGCCCAATTACCAAAAAAAGAAAATAAAGAAGAAGGTGTTTTCGTTATCATCCCAATTATTTTATGTTAATTAATTACTCTCCTGTTCATGACCAAATCTCGAGTGCCTGAGGACCGTGATAGGAGATTCTTTTCAATTCCCACTTTTCGTTTCTATCCTCGACTCTTATTTGAAGGCGGTTGTTGTATGCACTTGCGGAACCGATGTTTTTTTTTGTTCTCGTGTTACAGTAATGAGTTCTCCAAATTTTAACACCACTTGGGTGCCAAAGATTCTTCCAAATATCTAGCTTTCAGGTGCTCTTTATGTCAAAATATGGACCTATACCCAAATGGTCTAAATGCTTATTTAGAGTTTCTCTAACGAATACAACAAAACTTAACTTAATCTGAACCTAACCTAACCTAACCTAACCTAACCTAACCTAACCTAACCTACCTATCAGAGCGCCTTCGGCGGGCTGTATAAGAAATTTTTTTGATGTTGTGTCGACCCTTTTTCTTGTCGACCCATTTTTCTGTTGACCTTTTGGGCTAGTCCTCAAATATTATAATACTAAACTATTTTTGGTCACTATTCAGCTTATTTTCTGAAACCTATCGGAAAGACACTTTTTTTTCCTCAATGGATTTTATTGCTGAATATCAAATATTTCCTATGCTTTCTCAACGTGTAGTATAATAATATGACGTCAAGATATCCTTTTATGCAATTTTTGTATATTTTCTAAAAAAAATAAAAAATAAAAATCGAAGATGTATTAGTGTAGTGTCATGTGGCGTACGCTTATTAGCTAGTATGCTTATTAGCATACGCTTATTAGCCGTGTGGCCGAACAGCCGGCGTGTTTTAAGTCGTCAAACTATTTGCTCTATTTCCGAAAATTACCAGAAAAATGCAAAAAAAAAAAAAAAAAAAAAAAAAAAAAAAAAAAAAAAAAATAAAATAAATAAACGATAGATAACTCTAGAGTCCCGTAGAAAAATTGCCAATTAATGTAAGACGTCAATCTTTTTAAAAGAAAGTTTGTGTTGTGAAAATTTTTAAAACTATTTCTTTCACAAATTTATATTTTGTATTAAATATATTTTAGTATTTTATGTTTTTTTTTAGTTTTTTTTACAGATATGAGTAGTGAAATTTACAAAAACTTAGAGAATTTGCGAACAATAATTTGAAAGTCACACTCTAAAAATGTCAGTAATGTACAAAAAAATATTTTGATTTAGTAACAATAAATTAGCAGCAAAAACAAACATCGCAATATATAAATTTTGTGCTCACTTAACAGTAAAAATAGATGAATTTACTAAGATTTTAGGTTATTCATTACACACCTGACATTTCTGACAAAAAATATTCTCATCAACTGATTGTCTTTGCGATAAATTAGCAAATATCTTATTTTGAATTTTATCCTTTCTTTCCAAGTTTTCTTTTATTTGTTATTTCCTTTTCATCTAATAATACTCATAATATCAATATTTAAAATTTCATTCTAGTTATAAAATTATTAATTTTTATTCATCCCTATTCATGCTCATTCAACACATGAAAAGAAACTCTCTCAACTTCCAAACAAATTGCAATACTTTCTTTTAATATATATATATATATATATATATTATAATAAATATATAAATATATATAATAGATATTTATATATATATATATATATATATATATTATACTATTATTATATATTTAATATATATTATATATATATATATTCAAAAGAAGATAATATATATATATATACTGATATATATATATAATATAATATATATATATATATATATATATATATATAATATATATATCAAAAGAAAGTATAGAATATACTATATATATATATATATATATATATAAATATATATTATATATATATATTAATATAAATTGCTTAATTTTTTCATTAAGATTAAAGTTTTCTTCTATTCGTTTTCCTCTGGTAAATTCTTTTCAATGCTGCCAAGAAATTTAAAAATGTTGAAAAAAAGAATAAGGAACATGAAAACTTAAGAATTGTCAATCCAATCGGACAGACTTGCCTTTGCCCATTTCCAATTAATATAATATATAATATACTAATATAAGTATATATATATATTATATAATATAATATATATATTATATATATATTATACTATATATAATATATATATATAATATATATAAAAATGTATAGATATATATATAATATATATATATATATATATTACAGATATCACCACCACTCACGGTGGAGGAGGTGTTATTTTTAATATTATCATTATCAATACCATCACCATTATTATTATTATTATTATTATTATTATTATTATTATTATTATTATTATATTATTATTATTTATTATATATTATTATTATTATTATTATTATTTATATTATTATATTATTATTATTATTATTATTATTATTATTATTATTATTATTATTATTATTATTATTATTATTATTATTATTATTATTATTATTATTATTATTATTATTATTATTATTATTATTATTCATTAGTCTTATTAGTATTAATATTTTTATCCTTATTATTATTATTATTTTATTAGTATATCATTATTATTATTATTTATTATTATTATTATTATTATTATATTAGTATTATTATTATTATTATATTATTTTATATATTATTATGATTATTATATTAATTATTATTAATTATTATTATTCAATTATTATTATTATTATTATTATCATAGGCGTATCTAATAATATTTTCATCCTTATCACTATCAATGGTTAGACTCTTCTGAATAAAATAGAAGCTTCTTTCAGTTACCTAGTCTCGTATCGGTATGTCCTCAGATAGTGTCTCTTCTTCTTCGTTAAAATAATATATCGAGTTGAATGTTGATTCCCTCTTCAATGTACGAATATTGGTTTTAACTGCATGACTCAAATTCTTTGCCAAGATTTCTCTTGGTTCATTTCTCTGTGCTGGGGTTTTCTTCAACCTTAATGTAGGGTTTATCTGCAATTTTATTAGTTTTCTTTACGCAAGGGTCAGGATTGTCAACATTCATTACTTCTACAGTGTTTCCCCTTAATTTTGCTAGGAGTTTTGTCGTCCATTATTCACTTAACAACTATACGTTAAACAGACTTTTTGTTGTGCCATGAAAAAGATGCAATATCGGAGAGGCGTGATATAGTATGCTCTTGATCATATAATATATATATATATATATATATATATATATATATATATATATATATATATATATACTTGATACACTAACTTTATGTGCAGTTGTCCTTACTATATATATATATATATATTTAATATATACTATACTATATATATATATATATAATATATTTATATATATATTATATAATATATATATATATATATATATATACTATATATATATATATAGTATACTATATATATATACTCTATATATATTATATATACTATATATATAAACGTATATAATATATATATACTATATTATATATATATTATATGTATATACTATATATATTATTATTATATATATATATATATATAACTATATATTAATATTATACTATATATATATATTATATATATATATACTCGGTCAAGGGCCAAACAGGGTTCACTCATAGAGGATGTATGTTAATCAATTATCATTTTACAACTGCTAATACTCTCACAGTTCGAAATTATAAGAAAAAGATTCTTCAAGGTTTCCGTTTAGCTCATCGTGGTCAAGTGGTAAAACACACTTGCTATACCAACAGCGAGGGCTCGAGTTCGAGCCCAATAGGGAGAATAAAAAATTCTTTATAATTTTCAAACTGTGAGAGTATTAGCAATAAAATAAAATGAAATATATATATATATATAATATATATATATATAATATATATATATATAATATTATAATATATATTATATATTATATTATATATATATATATCATATATATATATATATATATATATATATATATAGAAATCTCTTCTCATCTCTTTTGCATATTTTCTCCAATCATCTCTCGCTGAAGAGACAACGCGGGTTTTAAAATTTCTTTTGATTTTCGAAGTGCGCTTTTTATCTTTGCAATTCATAAGCTATCTTCTTTATGGACAGTTCGATGATAATAATAATATTATTATTATTATTATTATTATATAATAATAATAATAATAATAATAATAATAATAATAATAATAAAAATAATAATAATAATAATAATAATAATTAATAATAATAATTAATAATGAAGTAATAAGAATGTTAATAATAAATAATAATAATAATTATAGAATTAATAATAATAAGAATAAAATGATAATAAAATAAAAATAATAATAATAATAATAATAATAATAATAATAATAATAATAATAATAATAATAATAATAATAATAATAATAATAATAATAATAATAATAATAATAATAATAATAATAATAATAATAATAATAATAATAATAATAATAATAATAATAATAATAATAATAATAATAATAATAATAATAATGGAACAAGCTGTAATAAGCTTTTTTGACTCCAGCTATCGAAACTGCAATAAATAAATAAATAAATAAATAAATAAATAAATAAATAAATAAATAAATAAATGAAAGTTCAAGTTATTTTGTATTCACCTTTTCCTTCTAAATATACTTCTCTTTCAGACTCCCTTCCTTTTTCTTCTGTTCCCTTAATTTATTTTTTATTTAAGCTTTCCTTTTCCATTCCATGTTCCCCTTTAGTTTTTCTACATTATTTTCTTTTATTATTTTTTTCACTCTCCTCCTGCTTTTTTTTATTCTTTCATTTTTATTGCTATTATCTTGAATGACCTCTTCTTTATCCAGATTTCCTTTATTTTCATATATATTATATATATATATATAATATATATATATATATTATATATATATAGTATTATATATATATATATATATATATTATAATATATATATAGTATATGTATATATATATATATATATTATATATATATATATATATTATATTATAGTATATATATATCATATATATACCATATATATACTATATAGATACATATATATATTATATATATACTCATATATATATATACATATACTCATTATATATATTACTATATTATATATATATATCATATACTTATATATATATATACATATATATATATATCTACTATATATATATATATATATATATATAAGCATATATATATATATACTATATATATATATACCTAATATAATTTATATATATATATGCTCCTTATATATATATTATAAATATAATATATATACTACTATTATATTAATACTATATTATATATATATATATATATATACTATATAATATTATATATACTATATATATATTATATATATATATATATATAATATATAATATATATATATATATACCGGTATATAATATATATATATGTATAATATATATATACTATATATATTATATACTATATAATGTATATATATAGTATATATATATATATATATATATATATATATATATATATATATACCTATACTTCTGTTACGCATTAGTGATGCAGGTAACATCCGAATCCGCATCCGCATTAAAGATCCGCATCCGCGATTTGCCCTGCGGATGTTGCGTGGATATTTATTGGAGATTTGATTAAAGAATTTTTTATACTAAAAATGAAAAGATGACGGTTTTAAAAAAAGAATGAAAGGTGTAATAAAAAACTAGAGCTACGCAAAAACGCTTTGTTCCTGTGGAAATTCACATAACCTTCATATTATCCAAACCTTACTTAGATCCCGTTCTAAAGGCAAAGTTTTTTGTAACACCAATATTAGAGGCAAGTTAAATCGTCACTTCTGTGTTGCAGTTGAAAAACTTCAATAGAATAGTCATTATGGCCACTTTGTGTTGCAGTTGAAAAACTTCAATCAGCAATAGTCATTGAATTCGGATGTTACCTGCATCACTAATATATATATATATATATATATATATTATATAATTTATACTATAATACATATACTATACTACTACTATATATAGATTATATATATATATACTATATATTATATATATATATATATATAGTATATAATATAGTATATATAAAATCCACACTCATATACCCTAGTAATATATATATATATAGATATATATACTATATATAATAGTATATATATACTATATATATATATATATATTCACTATATATATATATATTATTATTATTAGTGATGCAGGTAACATCCGCATCCGCACATTATTAAAGATCCGCATCCGCGATTTGCCCTGCGGATGTTGCGTGGATATTTATTGTGGAGATTTGATAAAGAATTTTATACTAAAAATGAAAATGATGACGGTTTAAAAAAGAATGAAATGGTGTAATAAAACTAGAGCTAGAAAAACGCTTTGGTTCTGTTGGAAATTAATAAACCTTCATATTTATTCCCAACCTTACTTAGATCCCGTATATAAAGGCACAGTTTTTTGTTAACACAATATATAGAGCAAGTTAAATCGTCACTTTGTGTTGCAGTTGAAAAACTTCAATCAGAATAGTCATTAATTGGCCACCTATATTAAAAGGAAAAAAAACGAAATCTACAGGATCAACATCTTCTACAAGTAAATCAATAAGAGATTTACTGGAAGAATTTCTACAGTCCAGTAGTGATGAAGAAACACACGCATTACCAAAAGAGGTAGTGCAAACGATTGAAAACTATCACCAAGAAAAACGACTAGATACAAATGAGGATTCCTATCAGTTGATGGACCAAGTTAAAGCAAAATGTTTACCCACGCTTGAATAAACTTGCAAGGAAATACTTGCACTGTCCTCTAACTAGTGTTCCAAGTGAGAGAGTATTTAGAAATGCTGGGCTAATATATGATGAAGAGAGAAACAGACTCTTAGCAGAAAAGGCAGAAAAATTGATGTTTCTCAAGCACAACCTCTTTATATTTGAATTTCAATACTAGTGCAAAGAGTATATAATCCATTGTTAAATCTCTTTTATTAAGGGCAAAGGTTGGGGAAAGAGGTTGGTGGGATGTATTTGAGTTGGGTCCCGGTCTCGCACCCTGGTAAGACAATTAAGTTGTTATTAAAGAGTAAGCGTTCTCGCTCATAAAAATTAAAAGTTAAAACTTCTTGTGTGTACCCAAATAGCACACACACACTTATGTGTATTTACTTTCTTACGCACATGTGTATATTTATATATATATATATTTATATATATATAAATATACACATGTGCGTAAGAAAGTAAATACACATAAGTGTGTGTGTGCTATTTGGGTACACACAAGAAGTTTTAACTTTTAATTTTTATGAGCGAGAACGCTTACTCTTTAATAACAACTTGTATATTCATTGTTCTATATTACGCTGTAATACTTGTTTGCATTTTATATCAAAACACCATAGAGTCATACTTTCTCGAGCCCCCTACGTCAAATTTAAAAATACCCGATTTCTTTAAAGTATAAAAAGGTGAATAATAAGTAGATAGAGATTTGAGTATATATAAATAGTATATATATATAAATATATATTATATATATAACTATATATATATATATATATACTATAATATATATAATATATATATATATATATATATATGATACTAGTATATATATATATATATCCCCAGTCTTTTCCCTAACATAAAATATATATATACTAGGTGGAACCAAATTTTTTTTTTTTCTGTTGGTGATATTGATTACATTTCACAATTTATAACGTATAGTTACTACTATAATATACAAGGCGTATATATATATATATATATATTAGTTATATATATTTTATCTACCAGGTAATAATTTCTGTTGTGTGTAAGTTTTTACATATATATATATTTAAATATAATATATATAGAATATATATATAATAAATTATATATATATATATACTATATATATATATATATAATAATATAGTAATATTATATATACTATATATATATATATAAATATATATATATATATATTATATATTATATTTTCAAATATTTTATAATTTAAATGACTGAAGGTAGTAAAATCTTTTAATATATTTAAGTAGTAGAGAGCCAATACGAGAAGGCTCGGTAGTAAATGTCCCAAGGGTCAGATAGACCTACCACTCCTGAGAGATCACCACTTAGTCCCCCGGAGACCCCGGTAACAGTAACTACACAGCAACCCACACACACACCACCACGCACACCTACATTAGTATTAGAGAATCCTTTAAATATGACGGGAGAAGACGAACGTAACGAGAGAGAAAATATGACGGCTGTAAATGTGAACCGACTTTTTATGTCCAAAATCAAAATTCCTATCTTGGATGGGCCCCCAGCAATCGGTGCCGCATCCACCGGTCCCCATGTGAACTCGTGGTTAAAAATACTGGAGCACAACTTCGCCCAGGAGGGCATAACCCGGGACCAAGAAAAAATAACTTGCGCCCTTGTACATATAAGCGCAGATGCAAACTCCTCAGCAAGAATAGCGCTAGAAGCAACCCCAGAGCTTTCGGAAGCAACTTCTTACGAAGAATTTAAGAAGGTATTGCTTGAAAATTTAGCTCCTATGACATCATTTCGCGTTTGGGAGTTGTTCGAAGAATTCACAACAATGAAATGGAGTAAAAGTTCGACCCTAGCGACTTTTTGTCACAAGTTAAGAAGATTGGTGACGGAGTTCTCTGAAGAACTTGAATTGAGATATGGTATAGTAGTGAGTAAAGAGATGAGAAGGGTAATGTTATGGGGCAATACTTACATGAAGTTCACAGATGCAAAGACCAAAGAGAGAGTGGCAAAGATTTTTACAAAAGAGAATACAGCTTCTGAATTGATAAGTAAACTTAGTGCAAAGAAAATAGATAATAGAAGAAGAGCTGATGATAAAATAAGCGCAATAGGAGATAATTTTGAGAGAGGGATAAAGAGAAATGAGAATAGATTTGACAATAGAGGTAGTAGACCACAATTTAGACCAGCAAGTTCAGCCGAAAGGTACAGAAAACCTGGCAATACTTGGCCAAAAGATTATGACCGCAAATATAGAAGAGGCAATTACGATCCTCATTATAGTAGGGATCACAAGTATCCCAGAACCTACAATAATCCCGGTTCCTATAAACAAAGGAACAGCAGAGCTAGAAGTAATAGTAGGCAAAGGCAACGATTTAGGAGTACAAGTCCTATGCCACGAAGACCACAAACATGGTCGACTAACAATGAAGTAGGAGATGATGCAACGCCCCCGAGAGGGGTACGTTGGAATAAATTTAATAGGTCAAGGAGGGGCAGTAGTTCCCCCAGTCCGAGATTCACTCCTGAGAAAGGAGCAAACCAAAAGGCAAATCGCAATGAGTATAAGGTAAATAAAGTGTCAGATGCAGTAGTTTCCGGAACAGAAACTCCTCCTATGCAGAATGCCAGACAGATGCATCGTTCTCATTCTAAGGAGGAACTACTAAGAGACTCATATGAAGAACCGTCCAGTTCAGAAGTAGACTCGGACGAAGCAGAGTATATTAGAGGCAATATACACAAGAGTTGTAAAATATTGGAAAAGGGTGAGACACCCAACAAGGAGAAAGGCGATCAGAAAATGGCAAGAAAGCTGACCCATCGTATAATAAGCGAAAGCGGATCAGATTATGAAATGGCGGAGCTCAATAAAAAGGAGCAGTGTGCTAAGGTACAGAACAAAGCTTTTTTAGAAAAGGCAATGCGTCGCGCATGTGCACCACGAGACGCGCCCCAAGAGTAGAAAACCTATTCAAGGAAGCACCACGCGGCAGGGTAGCTTCAATTATGGATGTTAAGACACCATTGCCGCACAAAGTGTGTAATATTAGGCATGCGGAGCAAAACAATTTCGCACCACACCGCACCAGAGTGGCCGCATATTATTTAAATTGTAGTATTTTAAGCAACAATGATAAGTTCTATCATAAAGAACGTGCTTTTATCGATACAGGGTCATCTTTAAATATACTTAGATATACACACTTTAACGATTTAAAAGATAGTTTTGATTTAATTTACAAAGACATTAAAATAAATTTAGAGAGTATTACCCAAGGTGTAATACAGGTGTACGGGATCACTACACTTACACTAGAAATAGCTAATAGAACCTGTCAGTTTAGATTTGTAATAGTAGGAGATAACTGTGATTTCGAAGGTAACCTCATTTTAGGTTGTGATTTATTGTCACAAACCCCACTCATATTCGATTTTGAGGATAAAAAGTGCTATTTCAAGGAGGAAAGTAGCACAGGTTTAAAAGTAGATGTGAACAATCCGATACCTTTGATGGTAGACAAAAAGGTAAAATTATCCGCGAAAATGGTGGACAAGGAATGTTCCGACCAACGATCGAATATAATCTGTGAAAATAGGACATCAGGATCAACGGAAAATCGCTGGCAGCAGCCGAAGAAGAATTATAAATATGCCCGTGCAAACAGGTGGCAACAGCAATGGAATCCTGTATGGCACAGAGGTAGAAGATTTAACCGATATAATAATAGAAAGAACTGGCAAAGAAATAACAGAAATAAGCGCATAAATTATAGAAATAAACGCAGAAATAGGCGCAGAAATAAAGGCTGGTACCAAAATAATAATAGGTACTCAAGAAACAGCCAAGATGATGCCGAGGACTGGTACGAGGATACCAGTAGAGAAAGATATAAAAGACCGCCTCAGACTCACATGGCTGACGTCTTTGAGGGTGACTTATATTGTTATAAAGTCTCAAGAACTCCGGAGCTATCTGTAATCCGTGAGGAAGAAGAGTCAGACACCTTTGAAGAGGACTCTGAAAGCGATGTCCAGAGTGGCGACAACCGCACTCATATGGAGTACGCGTTTGAATCGGCAAATATGATACAGCGCACTGGCAAAGATACAGATGAAGACTCATACACATCTTATGATGAGAATGAGCATAATGGTCAATCGTCTGATTCCAATTTAGAAAATAATTGTAGTGAGAATGAGCACAGCGCTCACGAGTTAGATTATGAGGATTTTATTCCTCATCCATCTGATCAGACCATACAATTCGATCATGATGAAGAGAATTATGAATATAATTCTGAAGCAACTGAGCACGGTTATGATCAGAGCTCTGACCGTTGCAGTAGTATTAAAAGGAATTTTGCCAGAAACCCCAACCATAGTTGGAAGAGAAAGTATTGGAACAACCATAGCAATCAATCCAATCATAGAAGAGATTCTGAAAATAAAATGTTGGTTGATGGTGATGACACAGTACGGTACCGCACCGCACCATCCAATGCTCATCAATACACACCGAATTCTCCAAGATATTCAAATTGGTATAGAGATACTAGGAAGCGCGCACCGAAATACCTCAATATGCCAAGACGAATGGAAAGAGAACCAGGAATGGTAAAGGGGCTAGAAGATGGAAGAGTGACGCAACCCGCACTGAAAACTCAGCCATTCAACACACTCAAGTTGTGGAACGCTTACAAACAAGCAATCTGCACCCGCTAAAAGGCCAGTATGGCGGTACAAGGTCTAAAACTCAAATCACACACAGCCTGTGTGTACGTCAATGGTACGTAAGACGTTTAATACCATAACACCAAACAGAGGTGAACTTAAGTGGAACCAAACTGGTATTGATACAGATGTGAACTTGGAATTGATCAGCCAACAAGCATCAACTTCAACTACAAGTAAGAGAAACTTAGGTAATCGCCTCAAATCACATCATAAGCATAGAAAGAAAAGATGTACAAATGAACATACTTTGTGGAATATCAGTAAGAAAGAGAGAGATAATTGGGTCCCAGAAGCTGACGATGATTATCCATCATCGCCTTCGACGGGAAAGAGCGTAAAGACCTCAGCAAGAATGATTGCAGCCCAAAACTCTCGAATCCAAACTGACATGATACAACTTATGTCAACAGCAGATAAAGAAAGAATAAAAGAAAAGTTGTTGGTAATAAATAATAATGGTAAAAACTTAGATAAATGCACACCTGAAATAAATGCAGAACCTGATTTATATGAAGATACGGATACAATGTGTATAGTTAAACTTAATAATAATAAAAGAATTTTACCTAAATTTAAATACATTTTAGAAGCTAAAATTGAAGATGAAAAAGCGCAACAATTACCTGACAACAGCATGGTAATTACAGTACCAACTGATGCCTTTAGAGGCAGCGCAGCCATCTTTATACGGAGTACTTTATCAAATGTGAAGGAAGGTAATATAATTATAGAACTGATTAATTTAGGGAGCCGCCCTATTGAAATAATAAAGGGTGAAGCCATAACAACAGCATATCCAGTCTTGAGAAGAAATCGTGCAGAAATAGAAAGAGTCAATGCCACACGCAATACCATGATGAAGCAAATACATGCACAAACCATGCAAGAGTCCAGAAAAGATTATAAAAAGCGGAGATACTACAAATAACAGGAAGGCGTTATATCATGAGAAATGAATTATATATGACATACGAAGAGATACTGACGAAGGATGAAGAAAAGTATAGAGTGTTACAACGACCTGAGGAACTTGAAAACATTATTGATTTTCTCATGAAAAACAGAGACGTTGTGGGACTGGCAGATGATCCCATAGGGCAGTTCCCCAACTATCAATTTAAACTAGAACTAGATGAGAAATGCCCAAAGGTCCTGTTCACTCCACAGTATCAGCAACCTAGATCTTTTGTGAAAGATATTAACAACTGGACAGAGGACCAGTTGAGGAAGAACCTGATTGAACCATCAGTGTCCCCTCACAGTAGTCCATTACTAGTGATACCGAAGAAGTCTGGAAGTCGCCCCAGGATTTGTGTCGACTATAGGAAGATAAATAAATGGTCTGTAGGAGACAGCTTCCCTATTCCTTTCATCCAGGATACGGTGAACTCACTAGGACGAGCTAGTATATTCAGCTGTGTCGACGTTCTCGATGGCTTCTACCAGATAGCATTGAGCGAAGAGAGTAGACCCTTACTAGCATTTAGAACACAGAGAGGATGCTATCAACCGCGCGTCCTGCCAATGGGTTTGAAACAATCACCCGCCGTGTTCAGTAGGGTGATGAGTTTGGTATTAAGTGGATTGCTAGGCATAGATTGTCTATCATACATTGATGATATAATAATATACTCTCAAGATGTACCTTCTCATTACAATAGCCTATCAAGAGTTTTCGAAGCACTGAGGAAATGCAACTTCAAAGTTAAATTGGAGAAATGCCAATTTTTCAAAAAGGAGATAGTCTTTCTAGGGTACTTGATTTCAGGTCAAGGGGTTACTGTAGACCCTGAGAAGCTAAAAACTCTATCGAAAATAAGGACACCTACTAGCGTCCCAGAAGTACGTTCAGTTTTAGGTTTCTTTGGATTTTTCAGAACGCTTTTACCGACCTTTTCAAGTACTGCTGAACCTCTGACCAAACTACTTAAGAAAAAGCAAGAATTCATTTGGGGAGAGAAACAAGAAAGATCATTGAATAAACTGAAAGATTTATTGCTAGCAAGATCAATCGTGCAATATCCAGATTTCAACAAAGAATTTATTGTTGTAACCGACGCATCCATACATGGTTTAGGAGCAGTATTACTACAAGAGAATGATAAAGGAGAAGAATTACCTTTAGCTTTTGCAAGCAGAACTTTGACAAAAGCGGAAAAGAATTATGCCCCTATGGAGATGGAATGTTTGGGAATCATCTTTGCGTTGAGGAAGTTTAAGAACTTAATATATGGATATAAGATAAAAGTAAAAACTGATCATTCAGCAGCAGTAGCAATATTCACTAAGAAAGATTATCCAACGGCTAGATTAGCTAGATGGTCTTTAACAGTATCAGATTTCAATCCAACCTTTGAACATATAAAAGGTACGAAGAACTCAGTTGCAGATTTCTTATCAAGATATATCCCTGATACAGGTGAAATAGATAATGAAGAGATAAGAGCAGAGGAAACGAGACAAGAAAAACTCAATATTGATAGAGCCACCATCCTAAAGAAAAATAATAGTTTGTGTAAAAAATAAAAGTAAGAGAAAATAAGCAACTCCGACAATCAAAGCATAAAGAAAACAGATGACAAGGTAAAGCTTTGATAAAACATTAAAGATATAGACTAAACGATGAAGAGGTTTTAAACATTTAGATGACCGCAACAATTTCAAGAGCAACAAAAAGAAGGCAGTCGAAATAGGCTGGAATAGCGAAGAGCACAAACGGGTTAAAAAAGATAAAAAGGTCTATATGAATATTACTTTAAGAAAATATCGAAATTTATATTAAAAATTAAAGAAAATTATTAAGATATGGTTACCCAAATCTTTAATTGATATAGCCATTGATATGACCCACTCAATACAAGGTCATAGTGGACAGAAAGACTCTAGCAAGAAACTAAAAGAACGATATCACTTTCGAACTAAATATTAGGAAAATTAGTTAGAAGAATTTTGTAAGAGCTGTCATACGTGTCAAGAAGCGAAAGGTTCTAAGCCTAAAAAGGCAACAATAAAGACATATCCTTTAGCAGAACAACCATTCCAAAAGATTGCAATGGATATAATGGGTCCATTACCCATCTCATCGAAGGGAAAGGAAATAAATATATACTCGTCTTTAAAGATCAATTAACAAGATATGTAGAATTAGCAGCATTAAAATCGAGAGATAGTGATAAAATCGTAGATGTTTTTATAGATAGAATAGTAGTATGTCACACCGTACCAGATACAGTAATCTCTGATAATGCATTGGAATTTGTAGGAAAACTCATGAAGGGTATATGCAGGAAGTTTAA
>JABUQX010086000.1:0-27316 GCA_015478945.1 Trachelipus rathkii | reverse complement strand
TGTCATCAAAAGGTGGGTATATCAGCATAGGTATGAGGTGTGAGTGAACAAACTCAGAAAGCCTCCCAAAAACAAGCCCCTCGCTAATTTTTTTAATATCAGGAAGATACCTAAATATTGTATTACCTCAGATAACTATATACTTAAAACCTATCTATATATATATATATAATATATATATATATAGATATATATATATAATATATATATATATATATTATTATATATATATATATATTATATATAATATAATTACAATATATATTACTAACTATAGTTATAATTTATAATATTAATATGATATATAGATATATATATATAATAGTATATTAATATTAATATTATATATATATTATATTATTATATTATATATATATTAATATATATTATTATTATTTATATTATATAATATGTATATCTATAAATTATATGTGTGGTTTGAAATTTAAAAATTTTAAATTTACCCTTCTAATCTTCTGATAAATGCTGCTTCATCAAAGTTTTTTACGCCAAGACTGAAGTATCTTCTAGTTTATAAAACCAATTTCGTATTCCAAGAAATGTTAGAGCTGAAGACTCGCTAATTAAATTAACTTTCAAAAAATCTTGTTTAGGTCTCAATTATCCATTTTACGATTGTTGATAATAGCTATAAGTCTAAGTCCTCTGTTTTCCATTACCTAATTAATATAATTATAAATAACTTATCTATGAACTTTTAAATAAAATATAATAAAGGCTAACATTATCGTCTCATTTATTTCTTATACCTCGAACTTTCTGTACTTTCTCTTCAAATAAAAACTATTATACAATACTTAGCTGTTATAATTTGTCTCAAGTGTTATATCCATTAGAAATAATATTCTCAGGAGTATATAGTCAAAGAAATTTGAAAATAAATAATATAATAATTAGTTATAAGACTATTAGTACTCTTTTATATGATCTCCTTAGAAGGGTATAGAACGAGGACCACATAAATTTAATAGTCGAGGGGTTTGGAAAAACATGGAAAAGATATAGCATTTAGCAAGTCTTGTCACAGTAGGTGAACATTAGTTTCGATACACTGTGTTGAATAGATTGATGCACAGTCAAAGGAATATTGAGAATTAGGAAGAGTAGTCAAATTTTACTCAAGCGTATAGGGTAAATGTATAGATTTGAACATACGATTAATGTCTGGGGTCAGAAACTGAAGCTAGGAGGATTATGTAAATGTATAGAAGGATCGAGCATTCTCTCCGTTCAGAATTGCGTTATGAAATTACAGGTGAGATAAGCAGTGTATGTTGTAATACCTATAGTAAAAAGAGAGTGGGCAAAGTTCGATAACAAGGAAAAAAAGACCCAGATATGAATATTTCAAGAAGGATAAGTAGAATGGAAGTACCCCAGAGGTGAGACGCATAGTCCATACAGGAGCAAATGACAACTCATTAAACAGCAAGCTAATAATAAAACTAAAACATATTTAAACAAATAAGAATAAAGATTTTTGTAAAAACAAAATGTTTTTTTAAAAAAATTTTGAATAAATAAAAATTTAAAAATAAAAGTTTTAAAAAAAAATTAAAAATAAATAATTAATTTTTTAAATGAGTAAAACTTTAAGCAAAATATAAATGTAAAATATTAAACTTATAAAATATAAAAAAATACTTAAAAACAAAACATAAATGTAAAACATTTTTTTAAAATAAAAACAACAACAAACAAAATAAAATTTATAGATAAATAAAAACTTTAAACAAAATATTAATGTTTGGAACCGCTTCCGTATAAGTTTTGACAACTAACATTATATAGATAATATTGATAAATTGATTTCAGCTTAATTCAAAAGAAACTACTACACTTATATTAAAATCTATACATGTGTGAGCTATATATAGAGGTTTTTTCTGGATAGCTTATTAGAATAAAGGTTCTGCTGTTAGAACAGATTCAGTCGTGTGCACTGTATAGATACTTTAGTGAATATTGGTTAGGCTAAGGTAGAATATGTATTATTAGAGAAGGCAGTTAAACGAAGTAGATATGCAATAATGTAGACAAGTATAAAAAAATATGATATTCTAGTAAAGGATTTGTGTGTGTTGAGGAATGCTCAGTGTGTGACTTAAGAGTTTGAGTTCCATCAGTCAACTCTTTAGCTCAAGAATTCATATTTGCGTATTATTTCGCTTACCTGGAATAAGTTGATTACTATATGGCTGACAAATGTAGTTACGAAAGAATGATAAGTAGAATAGAAAAGTAGCAGTCATAAAATGACGGGCTTAATATTTATATATATTAACTGGAGAAATTAAGATATCTCGACTGTTAAATAGTAAAAAAATTCTGTTTAAGATTCATATTTTGCTACATAAAAGTGTGGTTGCTATAGTGATCATCTAAGTACTCACTTATTAATTAGATGAATTTCCTCATTCATATTAATTTTTTATGTGTGTAAACCTGAACATATTTTGGGGGTTTCGACCTACCTTTTCTGTTAAGATCCTTACTTAGTATTACTCTTTAAGAATTCTTTTATAATCCAATAATCAATCTTGCTTCATTATATGTTAAGCACTCCGTTACGTTTCTCTATTTTTACTCTCCTGTGGCCCTCCGGGGTCTTAAATAACCCTCTTAGTGAGCTGAAGCCCTCACATAATCTATGGGATTATATTAAACTGATAAAAGGACACCTCACTTGTCAAACTATAGGTTTATTTTCTGATTCGCCCCCTCCTCCGGCTCATGCTCCGACATGAGATCTACTCTCAGTTATATAAGTTCTTTAACATCAAGCTTGCCATAGGTCTCGCTATTTATTTTATTTAAGTTATCTCCTATCATTATAGCCAAAACTTCTTAGGTGAGCAAAAACAACTACCTGCGTGAGGCTGCTTTGGCCCCCCAGTGCTTTTTCAAAGATATAAATGCAAAAATTAAATACAGGTATTAATATTGTTATGAGCGGTCGGAAGTGTCATTTCAAATGTGATAGTCGCTCGTGTGCAAGATATAGGTTTAATTAAGTCTGACAAATCAACCTTATATATTTAAACAATTAATTCACAACAGAGATTAAAGATAATGATTTAAACGCATCTGAAGTAACTGACCTTTGAAATTCAGAATATGGAATCATCGGCAGTAATATTAATCTCCCTGAATTATATTGAAAATTGTAAAGGAAATACCGAAAGCTCTAATTCTGGGGCTAATGCTCTGCAGCTGAAAAGTACTATGTCAATGCAGGCTTTGGTCCAAGTACTTGGAAATAAGGCATGTCATTTCTACGATATAAATGGCTTTATACGTCTTCTCGAAACGCCTCGTCGCATCTGAAAACGAGTAAAATTCGCGGTGTAATTACTGAGGTGCAATAATATAGTATAGTCAGTATTCTACTCAATATCCTCTAGATAATCAGATAGGATCGGTCTCAATAGTCAGAAAGAGCCAAAATTCTAATTTGTAATGCTTTTTATGTACTCCGATTCTCTCTCTTCACCCATTGGTCGTCGTGGCAGAGATACCCTTCGATATCCTACTTAACCCAGTCAAATATGTGTCTGGAGGTACAACTTTAATATTTCACTAGCGATTAGGAGGGCTCTGGTAGAGATGAATTAAATGGGTCTAACAGTAAACAAACAAAAATGGATACACCTAGGGCAGGATGAGAGCTGTTGAAAAGAAAAAGAGAATATAAGGATATTATGAGATGTCTGTCAGAAATCACCAGTAGATTGAGGCACTACAGCGTTGTCACATAATTATTGTGTCAAAGAAGTATGTGAAAGTTGTAGCTGAGGTTGTGGTAGTAAACGATTACGTTTGAAAAGAGCGATTGCGCAGGTGCTGAATGATTATAGACCATCCACCAATTCCTTGGTAATCCAAGTATGAAATGCGGAACAAAATACTCATTGGCTGATGTTACAGTAACATCTCCTCTAAATGTAGAAATAGTTCATCACGAATATATTTAACTTATGAAATTCAATTACTACGATATAGATGATAATAACTTTAAACGTAATTTTTAGAAACTTCTAATTAAATATTCAGTGACCTACTGTAGTCATGTGGCTGTGAATATTATGTTCCTGGTAAGTTGATATTTTAACTAGAAGAATAATATCGCTGAAAGCGAGAATGATGATTCAATTATAACGAGTCGTTTAAATTGGAGAATTATTTCTGAATCGTTGCATGTTAGGAAGTACATTGTCTCACATTCTAAATCTAAAGCATGTCGAGTGTATACGGAAGCAAAGATGCATATCTACTTAATGATATAAATAGTTCCATTCTTTTAAGTGCGTTTTCTCTAAGGCAACAAGACAATGTATTCATCCAAAATTAGATATATTATATAATCTGGTTTGCAAAGAGAAAAAATATAATATTGGTTTAACATTTTTAATCTATATAAGCTTATATTCTCTTGAATTATTTGTAGGGACATGGCATGTTTTCCTGAAGGTGAAAGGTAACGCAATATTTTAGAGAATGAAAATGTATATTCAGTATGAAGTTCTTTGGTTTATCAAAGCCTTCGCTCACATGGAAGAAACCATATATGCACACTATTACTATATGATGAGCAAAGAGAGGAACATAGGAACGACAAAAATATAAGAAGCCATAATATATCTTAATATGTAAATATATTATACTAATTAGCACTCGAGTGATGTAGTTGTCTATGTTGAGCATATATGAATATCCAGAAGATACAATGTGACTTAAATATAGTTACGTTACGTTAATTTAATATATATATATATTATTAGAATTGAATATTTAGGGTAGTATAGGATAAGTTGTATCGGAACACCTCAAAAATCTGATTTACTATTAGTGTATTAATAGTAGGTTAGTAGTTATATATATTATATTATATAAAGGAAAAATAAAAGTTAAGAGGAGAGGAGGAGAGAGGTGATGGATGTATTTCAGAAGGGCAGAATATTTTAGCTCGCGTGTACGAAACCACAAGATGAAGAGAACGGGTGAAAATATAGTGTTGGGTGATAAAATGTGTAGTTGGGCTGGTGTGAAATGACATTGAGAAGGGAGATAAGGAGTGGAATTCTGCATTTGTGACTTGTGGCACAGATTTATCGGTAGATTTTGGGTGTGTGAGTACGAAGAAAAAGACACGAATGAAAATTTTTAAGTTGTGCAAAAGTAAGATATGTTGGTGTGACATAGCGCCCATTCTGAGGGTAATGTGAAGGAGTGTGCCGATTTCTGGGAATATCTGATTGATGCTTTGAATGGAGTGAGTAGAGCTAGATTGATGTGTTGGGTAACCTTAAATTGTTGGATGAGCGTGCATCAAAAAGGAATCGTTTAACGGCTAAATTGGAGATGATCACTGAAAGAGTGAGAATGATAAAGCCTAAGGTCAAAGATTGCCCATTTTCTTGAGGATATGAGGGATTTGAGCCACCACAGGTAATACAATACATGTGAACACACAGGGAGTTCATAAAGAGTTAACAGTATCCACTGTTCGTTATATGTAATAGATGATAAGCGAAGTGAAATAAGAGTGGTAGACTGATTTTATGTGTGTTGTGATACTGTGGAGAAAAAAATTATTTATAGACGTAATTATAATTGATTGTTTTTAAAATTATATATCTAGTGAGAGGAGGGCTTACGGGATAATGAGGATGTACTTAAGTCATATTTTATATAATTTAAGGTTAAGTGGGGCTATGTGGAATGGTGAGAGTGAGGTCAATATAGCGGAGTGTGTATTCTGAGGAAGATTAGTGAGCGGTATATGAAAGGTGCATGTTTTAGAATGTAGGCGTAGAAGATGTGATAGAATGCAGAAGTTACACATTGAAAACGAAAAATATTAGAATTAAAGAAATAGAGAGTATAAAATAAAAAAGTTACGTAAAAGGTCTAAAACAAGTAGCTCAGAAGCTATCCAACTAGATTAGATATTTGAAGTAGAACATACTCAAAAAACGAACAATGGTGAGTGTGTCAAAGATGAGAGGAAGCAGGTTTGTTTAGAATGATGCAAGGCAATCTGTGGATGTCCTGAAGTAGGAAAGAAAAGAATGTTGACGAGTGACGTGTTGGGAATGATATGGCAGGGTGGATGCAAGACTCTCACGTGATGTGAAACAGATGAGATTAATGAGAATGCGGTCGTTGAATGAACTAATAAAGCTAATGACTGAGGTTTCAAAACGGAAGATCTTTGAATTATATAAGGAGGAAAAAGGAATACAAAAGTGCATACGTAGAAGGAAAGAAATGAGGTCTCTAATGAAATAGTTTGAAGAAGAGAAATAAGTATTATCAGGCACAGAGCTTGGATAGTGAAGTAGTAGGCTGATTTTAAGGAATGATAATAGTTAAATCTGTGCGCATCTTTAGAATAATGAATAGGGATGTGCCTTTCGTAAATTGAATGTAAATTATGTGCGCGGTAGTGTTAAAGTCAAGACTGCCGTAATCTGATAGACATGATGGGCTCAGTGATATAATCTGAGAGGTGATATGTTAGATGTAGTGTTACGCACCCCTACTCCATATCTAGTGGCAAGAGAAAGAGAGGTGAGGATAATATTTATATCTAAATATAAATACCCAGGTATTTTACATAGAGGTGGGTTACCTTTGGAGGTTTATTAGTTTAAAGAGGAAGGTTAGGTATGAGTAGATTGAGAAGTATATAAGAACGGATAATCTGCAGATATAGATGAAAATTTTACTTGTGATGAATTTACTCAAAGAACGAAGGCGAGATTTGGGACTTGATAGGATATATTTGGAAGTGGTGTACACAAAGCGATTAATGGAGTGATACTCATATTATAGTTCGTGAAGGGAATGGTAATGGAATTTCTGTACCTAGATATCATAATACCTAACTATAATGAGTTACTGTTAGTAAGGGTAACTTGATATAGGAAATTTATAGGGGAATTAATGATTTAATTGAGTTGTAGGTAGAGAAATATATTCGCTTGGCATTTTGCGAAAGAGGGGTCTGAGCGATGAAGGATACTGACTTGTGAGTCGAAGAACAGTGGGGCGTTTAGAATGTGGGTTAGAGGATGTGTGGTTTCAAACTTTATACATTATAATCAATTAATGGATGACAGAAATCAATGAGGAGGGAGATAGTGACCATTTGTAGTGTATTTAGTTTTGCGGATCTGCACAGGCGTATCTGACCAGCGACACTAAACTCGGGAGCTCATAATTAGCAAAGGTTAAGTCAATTCTACTAGGGCTGATTTTGGACGCTTAAGCTCTCTGAACACTCGAATAAATCTTATTCCAGATATTTATGTGCTGGAACCGATATTCCGAAGCGTTGATGACAACAACGAACATGCAGTCATAAAGTGATTTGCAGCTTCTACATCAATTCGTCGCGGATGAGGCAGGATCGTAGTCTCGGTCTCCTTGCGTTATTATTACATAGTTTGGAGTGTTGCGCAGCTCCGGTCTAATAGAAGCTACTCCTAGAACGCGTGCGCGCTCAGGCAGGAAACTGCAACATCGTATGGAGTCGGACAACCATTAGATTAACCAAATGCTTCCAAATACAATATCGTGAGGTTGATCATTTTAGGTTAAATTTCTTGACTATGTGGTATCTCAATTAGTTGGTAATAGGGCTTGGCCGATCGCACCAATTGTGCGGTGCGGTATAGCGTGCGCACACATCCAGTGTGGTACGGTGCATGTGTTTTTTGTGCGGTGTGTTTGCTCAGGATGTGAGACTCACCCTCCGGTCCCTACCTTTTATACGCGGGTATGAGCTAGTGGTTTTTGTGTGAGAGAAAATGAAGGCGTTGGGATGAGGTGGTATAGATTTAAAATGGCCAGCAAGGAATGATTAGGAAAATGAAAAGTTGTCAGAAGAGGTAAGGTTATGACTGTGCAGTGAGGACATCCCCTGCCGGGGTTTTGAAGAATGGTTACGTGTATAGCACCTAGAGGACATAGTGCCCCTGGTAGTCTCTCCTCACATAGGTTTAGGATAATAAGTTGGTGAAAAGGAAATGGATGATGCAGACGTGAAGTAAGAAAGTTGTTCAATGCAGCGATTGAAACGATGAATAGACTGGAACAATTAAATCGTGTGGTGGATGTAAAGGAGCAAAGTCTTGATTGTTGCTCGTGTCTAGCTGCACTCGGTGGCGACTAAATTAGTGAGTTTAAGTGTGTTCTGGTGTTTTGTGTTGGGTTACGACGTAGCGTGAACTCTCCTCGGAATAGAGGGGATAGACTATGACATCCAATTGCTCTCTCAGTGCGGTGGGGCGAGTAGGCCCAAAAATATCTCGGGGCATAGTTAGTGTGAGAGGAATTGATAAATGAGGAATGAACGTACTTAGAAAGTTGTTGTGTGAAGAAAGGTTACGGTGAGGAGAATACTGTAAAAGTACGATTGAGATGGTTTGTCATGTGGAAAGTATAGATGGTAGTCGGTTGTTAAGCGGATGTAGAGTGGTAAGGTGAGCTAGATTCACAGGCAGGAGACCGAAGAAAACAGTTGGAATGGAGTCAGTAAAGGGGATGCCTGGAGAAGAGAAATGTGAGTTTGACAGAGGCGAGAAGAAAGGTCAATAATAGGAGTAATGGCGGGTTTTGTGAGGAGTAGGTTGTGGGCCACGTGGAAGTCACATGGATGACATCCACATGAAGAGATGCCCAATACGTGCAAGGCCCGTCGCGGTCCGGTAACTCTAAGTGGATCTTCTGACTGCGATCGATTGTCACTAAAAAGATATAAAAAGGGCGGTAAAGCTGGGCTTTCTTCCGACTTGCGTCATATTTGTACTACTTTTCTTTTCGGATGCATGTAAGCACCTTACTCTGGGTAGAGAAGGTGGGTGATGATATGATGATGATGAGGATTGATGTGATGTAAATATATATATAATGATAGTATTATCTAGTTGTCTTCATCCACACGATGATTTATATATATATTATAGGTATATATAGTATAAATAATATTTCACTAACTAAGAATACTATCTGTTTCGAGAAAGAGAGCTGAGAGAGAAGCGATCATGGATCTCTTGATGAGTAGAGTAGAGATCGATGAGATGGCGAAGAGATGAATATAAAGATTTAGATTATGTTATAAGTAGTATATAATGGAACTGTCTCACAGAAAATTTACAACATTGAACCAACTAGCATTAATTACTGCAATTATTTAGACTATAGAGAATTAGAAAGTGAGTACTTATATTATCACGTGTGCTTCTCGACTCCAACCAAATAGTCACTCAGAAAAATACAATATTATCCTTTATATATATTAGATATTTTATATCTTTATTTTATAAATGAGTTATATAACTCGTAACAACTTATCTTGAATCTAGTATATATATCGAGGAATGTTTTATCTCATTCTAGAGCTTCCGTATATAAGATTGGCAATAGTAGAACAATATATATGGTTTTGATACTTAGTACTCATAATTGTTATGAGTTTATCACCAGAACCAATACTGTTAATTACTCTCGCTTGCAAATTAGGTGAGCTAATATATAATTATATTATTTATATGATATATATATACTTGAATAGATTTAAGTAAAAATTATTAATCATTTGCTTTAAATTGGTATATTTTTTTGTATTTTATCTTTAGCGTTTGTACCAACAGCATCATTGGATATCAAATCTATAAATGGTATATTATTTTATATGATATATTAAAATTTAATTATTATTTATTTAATTATCTCTATTTTATTAATTTATTATTTAATTATGTATTTATATTTAATTTAATTATCAGTTAAATTATATTATTTATAAGGGAAGAGTAATATACGTGACAAAAATCTATAATTCAATAAGATTAGTTGACCTTTTAAATTATATATCCTCTCATATATATATTAGCATTACTGAGAAGTACATACCTAATACTTTTACAACTTGATTATAAATTATAATTTTCCTTTAAATCACATGTTTTTTAACTTGTTTAGAGAAGCTATCAACTTATACTTTTACCTAGCTTACTCTTAGTATTGTTTAACCAGACAGTGTAGGGTAAGCACTCACGTTATCTATCAGTGCATGTTTCATCTAAAGACCAATATTTTTCATGAACGATACTGTTTACTCGACTATAAAATACTATAAAAATAATAAATTCATCACTCAGAGAATCTCCAATTTCACTCTAGTAGTGAACCTTTGGGTCTTTCTCACAATATTGTGAGACTATTGATGTCTGACCTCACATTTGTGTCAAAATCGCAGTCGTATATATAATTCTTTATAATTCAAACTTCAAAATGTTGCAAAGTTAGTGAATAGAATATATATATATATATACTATATATTCCATGATGCATGTTTGGGTATTTATTAACTTTTGAAAGGTGATTTGAAACTAGTATAATACCTATATATATAATGGATAGCATAGGCAGAAATTTTTCAGAGTAAACTAATAAAAATATAGTATGTATATTAAAAAAGTAGTTAATTATTATTCGTACTCTCACGACATGTTATTCTAATAACTGTAATCCACCTAAATTCTGGATATTAATTTATATGAATATCGTGTTAAAACATTTATGCGGATATGCCGTGACAATTTTCTTTAACAATAAGACATATTTTTAGTATTGATTTTGATAGCAAAGTATAAATTTTATCCTCATTATTCAAAATTATGTTATAACTTAAGTATATGTATTTGATACAATAAGAATGACGTCATATATATATATGATGGTAAAATAACTTATATTTACTCATTTTTCATGAACAAACTCGTAATATATATTACTGGGACATTTTTAGAAATTTCTTGTTATTTTTAGAATATCATCCCCACTGAAAGGATTATTTATAACCGTTATATAGGAATTGATAGATATTTGCAGACAGGAGGACATATAATAGAATTAAAGAGTTAATTAATGTATATATATAATATATATGGCATCTTTACGAAAATCATACTATATATTACATCTAGTCAAAATAAAACTAATGCTTTATCCTTTCAAAACAAACCATCGTAAATATCCAATATTTAAATTAGTACTAATTTTATATTAAAATAAATAGGACATATTAGATGTGAAATCAATAGTACATATTAGAGTCTTTTACTTATAAATACTCATTATAGCCTCAATAGTATTTATAGTATCTCATAAATAAAATAATAATTATATATATATAGTTAACTATTTTACTTTTCTTTGCTAACTTATGTAATTATATTCATATTTATATATTATAATATATATTATATTATTATAGTATATATAATATTATATATATATATGTACTTATATCACTTCGGGAGTAAATTAATTATGAGACTCTGGAGTCTGTAGAAGGCGATAATTCTAGAAGACAGTTTGAAGAACAAAGAGATAAATGAAAGCTTATATAGATTTTTGTTGAAAGGAAAAAAATATGAAGAGAAAGTCTCCATGACAGAGAGAACCACATCATTTATGAGGCCTCCACACTCCAAGAGAAACTTTTCTTTTCAAAGCAGTATACATTCTAAAGAAAGTTAATGGAGTACCACCTCAATCCTATCAGTTTGCAGAACCAAACAATTTGTATTGATGCAGCAAACACAATTCCTATTGATGCAGTCCTATATAGGGTTTGCTTTATGAATACCCATACATCAGAGTTCGATTAGGAACAATTGGCGAAAACTGGAAAAAGAGAGGTGGAATTCAACAAAATGGAAAGCAAAATTGAGACAGTGAAAGTTGCTGAAATATGGGAAAAATCATGAATCGCAGCAAGCCATTTGTTTACTAGGTGACTAGAGACACCAACTCTTAAACTAAGGTTTATCAACGCTCAAATAATGGTGGGAGAGCATAACTAGAGAAAGGGTAATTAATGTTATGTGTAAAATTGTGAAAGGAATATGTTCAAATTTAGAAGGTGTATTGTTATATGAAAGTAGAAAGGAAAATAGGAGTGTAATAAGTGGACATGTTTGCAAAGAAAAATGTCATAAGATAACCTATGCTTCAATGTGTATAGAAACGAACGAAACATTTTACGATAGTGTACAAAGGAATTTTCATGACAACACACCACCGCATAACATCCTACCATTGTATGTATGTATGCATATATATATATATATATATATTATATATATAATATATAGTAAAATATATAATATATTATATTAATAATAAATAAAGATATATTTATATAATAATAATATATTATATATTATATATATATTATAAATATATATGTTAAATATATTTATATATATATAATATATGACTATAATATATATATATAAGCTATAATATTATAATATTAATAATACTAAAATTAAAATATAATAATATGATATAAATATAAGATAATTATACTTATAACACATAGTATATATATGAGTATACTAAAATATATTATGATCTGCAGATGTGTCATTTTTTAATGCATCGGGATGCGGATGCGCGCAATGCGGACTGTTTTGATTTTAATATCGCGATGCGGAATGCGGAGATGCGGATGTTAAATACGTTTGATTATTATAAAATATTAAAGCTAATTATATAAAAATAAAGGTATGTATATGTATTCTTTATATATATATAAAGTCAGTCAATAATAATATATATATATATCAGATAATATATAATATAGACATATCTATAATGATAAATTCCATATTAAAGCTACTGATATATATATATATATATATAGTAGTATATAAATATGAATTATATATATATTATATACCCTATAATATATATATATATAGCTAAGTACTATATATAAAATAATATAATATATATATATATATAATAATACTATATAGTAATAATATACTATGGTATAATAAACATGGAAACCAGAGGGAGGGCAAAAAGCAGAAGAGCCAGAAGAGAGAATTGGAAAGAAGAGGAGATTCTGGAAAAAAGTGTATCTGTGGAGAGTTACCGATAAAATACTGAAAAAAGTGGTCCTTTAAGAACGTAGATTGACGATGTGTTTCGAAGGAAAGAGGAGTGTTTTTGGAATAAATTAACTTCTGTTCATTGAGCGGTAGAAAAAAAAATCTTTTTACAATTCGCGACTTTCGATACGTCTAATTTTTGTATATTTTTAATTAATATATCAATGAGTCTAAAATAAATAGGTTACGATGAATTGTTACTATATTGATAATTTTTTAAATTAAATGCAGAAAAGCAACCAAATGACCATAAAGCTTTGAAAAATAATCGAAGCTACAATTACTAGATGATGCTGAAGCTTCGCTTTCTCGAAGAGACTTGAATGCATATGGAAAGACACAATTTTCAATTTTTCCCTTCACCAAAGTGTAACAAGGCTGAAACCCCTTCATACTGATTATTATTCGTTCTGATATAAATGAGTGTGCTTTTATTTGCAAAAGCATCATATCACCAACGAGTACCTTGCACATGCAGGATATCAGATTCAATATGTTAAATAAATAATAAAAAACAAAATAAATAATACTTAACTACTATGCCTAAACTAATACTAATATAGATATAAATTCTACTACAGGATAGTTATAATACCATAATATACCTATACTCATTACTTACTTACTATATATATAACGCTACTCCAGAAACTAATTCACACTACCAGTAACAACACAAATATAATATATAAGACTATAGCTACCTAAATCATAAACAACCATATATAGTATATATAATACTCATAATAATAATAAATATAATAATATATTTCGAGTTTTATGCCACAAATACTATATTAATTATAAAATTGTGTTACCAGTACGGAACTGCGCCGAACCCCAAACTCAAAATTGCACACGCTCACCACCTCTTTCCCCACCTTCGCCCTTAATGAAAAGAGATTTTACAATGGGATATATACTTTTTTTTAGCACTAGTATTTGAAATTCAAATATAGGCAAGCTTAATGGCATCTGAGAAACATCAATTTCTAGCTGAGAGGTCTATTTCTGTTTCATTTCATATATGAGACCAGCAATTACTAAATATCTCGAAAACTGAAACATAAGTTGGGAGGAACAGGCCAAAGATTTCTTGCAATATTTACTCAATCCTATAACATAAGTTAATATATGATTAACATGACAATGTTAACTTTACATTGAATTTAATCGTTTTCTTAGGTTTATAGCTTTCAAATCATTTTGGCACAACCATCTTAAACTTGTAATAAAATTGTGGTGGTTTTCATATCATCACTACTGGACTGATCATAAATTCTTCAGTGAAATGAATCTGTTCCTATTGATTTACGATATACAGGTGTTGTCTGTTAGATTTCGATGCTTCATTCCCTCTTTACATGGGGTGGCGCACGATATAATGAGAGTGTTCGGATTTAAGTTTTCAACTGCAACACAGAGTAATTATTAAAAACATGTGAGTTAAAGTATTGTTACAAAAAAACCTCTGCCCATAAAGTATCAAACGGGGATCTAAGTAAGTGCAATAGTAAAGAGAATTAATTCCACAGAACAAAGAGTATTTTTCAAAACTCTGGTTTACAATGCATCCTGTCAATTACTTTTAAACCGTTATCATTTTTCTTTGGAGATCGTTCAAAATGCTTTCCTTTAGGTTGAAGATAATGTATTAATCTATTACATCGCGAGACAGAAGCTGTAGAGGCGTGATATTATTTGATAAAGGTTTCTGCAATGATATACAATAGCTAATGCAGTGTAGAATATGAGTGTCATTTCCACATTATAAGAATTATAAATTTGGAATACAACACCACAATAGAGCATACGAAGCAAGATGTACTATTAGCTGAGATTACTTCTTATCCATCATGTGAATGTGTTAGTATTCCATGTTGAGTTGGTTAATCATTGTAACATTAAGATATGGGATATCAAGCCGTTTTTGAATTTGCCTTCAACTCATTTCATTTTACATTTTCTTTTTCAATTAAATAAAGTATGAGTATTATTTATAAAAATTCTTTAACAAAATCCACATCTCGACAATCCGCGCAACATCCGCAGGGCAAAGCCGGATGCGGAAAGCGGTATGCGGATCTCTTAAATAAATGTGCGATATAAGCTCGACGGAATTGCGGGATGCGGATATAATGCGTAGATGATTACCTTGCAAAACCACTGAATATATAAATATGACCAAATATAAGATATATAATAAATTAGAGTACTAGAAATTAATATATAGATACCGATAGAAAAAATGTACTAGAAATTAAAATATAGATATAATTGATAAATTATTTAGATATGTTATAGAGATAATAAACATATCTGTAAAATAACAAATATTGTTATAATACTTTTGTATAGTATAGGAAAAGAGAAATGAAGCTTAATATAAAGAAACAAAGATAGAATATAGTTATATAAAATATATATTCACTATGTTTGTGGTGTGTGTGTGTGGAGGGGGGGTGACTGACCTATCACCAACCCTCTCTATGTATAAATATAAAATATACTAATATATAATATATATATATTAAATAATTATAATATATTGAGTAGTATATAAGTATATATATAATATATAATATATATATATATATATATATATATATACTAATATAAACTACACAGTATGTATAATATATATATATATATATATACATACAATATATGAAGAGTATATATATATAGTAGATAATAATATATATATAGAGATAGATAGTATAGGATTATATAAAATAATTAAAATGTCTTATTATTCTAGTATTATAATTCTTTATAAAGAGTTTTAATTTGAATTTAATGGTAGATATATATGAATAAGAGAAAAAGATAATATTAAGGCGAAAGGAAAGGCAAGAAAACAGCGTTCTACATAAAGGAGACTAAACACTATACTGGAACAGTAAAACATATGTTAGGATTAACATGAGGGAAGGGGATGTATGTGAATACGATATATATATATAATATTATATTAACACTGGGCGTAATAGCATATTAACGCAAGTGCTAATATCCAGTTTATATATATATATACTATATAATATAGTATGAATACATTATAATAAAAGTACGTAAATCATTACTCAGTACTCACTCATAAAATAGATTGGGGTAATATATATACAGCAGGGAGGCGTGATATAGTATATGAACTCAGCGCTTACCGACCATACCACCCCCCCTATACTAGCCTATACTATATTAGGTCGCACCTAGCGTAGATATACACTAATAAAGAACCTAACTATAAGTATATACCAAATTAATACTATAGGAAATTAGTAACCAAAACTATTATTACATAACTAAATATAATACTAGGCATATGTATATATCACCAGATAATATATAGTATAGGAACCGAACTAAATATAAATAATAAAATATTTCGATTTTTGCTCACATCATCAATTAACTAAATGACCGGCACTCATCATTTCCCGCCAAAACCTCTGATAAAAGATTTCGAGAAAACCCCGCAGTAAAGAAATTAAGAGAAAACACAAGACGCACCGGGATCATTTGATCTTCAGACCCGAGGTTTTCGTTACACTGTCCCAAAATATGCTTCAAAAGAGGCGAAAGAACATCCTTTTATCAAATGTGTTTCCAATAACTGCATTTTTGATGTTGAAGATAATTCAAGATTCAAAAAATGAGAAAAGAAACTGAAAAAAAGACTTTCTTAAATTTGAAGAAATGAAAGAATGCGAGATTATTATACTTTTTTTTTCTAAATGAAACCATTAAAGGAGAAAAAATATTTGTTAAGTGAGGCCAATATAAAAAAAAAATTACTTGAAAATATATCCCCTTTGTGAAAGATAGTTACTCGAAGTATGTTTTTTGGAGCGCGGACTAAAATATATTTTTTACATTTTTTACATTAAATACTATAAAAAAAAAAAAATACCGAATGTATGACTCTTTGCTTGCTTTATAATTCTCAGAAATCATGTTTATGAACTAGTGCTTATCACATATATATAGTATTATCCTATATACATAAATATATTTATGACCTGAAATATAAGTACTAAGGATACATACTCCTCTCAATATAAATATATACATAAATACTTATTAGCATAGAATATATACTTAACATCTTGATATTAGTATACTTATATAATATACAGATAGGCGCTATCAGGTGGAGGCGGCCAGAAGGGCCATGCCCCCCCGAATTTTTTGAACTAAGCTATTTTTAAAGTAAGTTTTAATGAATAAAGCAAAATCGAGTTGAATTAAATTTTATAATATAGGCGGACATAGATAATACTACTTAGGTATATCTCACATAAACTGGAGCTAAATTTCCAGCCACAGAATGAGGTGGAAGTTGAAGAGTCTCACTAAGACTATTACTACTACTGCTACTAGTAGTAGTGATAGTACTAATGCCTGTACTTGCACTAGTACTACTACTACTACTAATCAATTTATTAAAATGTTCAACTGCTCTGTAAGGAAAATAAAATCAGCAGACTGGAACGAATGAAGATTGAAGGTCAACTGGCTTTCTAATTAGTTGATATAGGTTTGCTAAAAGATATAAGTAATGTAAATGTGTTGAACTAGGATAAAATACCTATATCAGAATATAAATATGATATATAAATATATATATGATTGAGATAAATATATATATATATAGTATAAGAATATAAGGATAATAAAATATTATAGATATATGATATATAGATATATAATAGATATATAAGAATATATATAAGTGATAATATATATATAAAAGTATAGATATAATTTATAGATAGAATATATATATAGTATATAATTGAATATATATTTTGATATATTATATATATAAGTTATATATAGAATATAATAATAATATATAAATATAGTATATATAAATATATAATATAGAGATTATTATATATATAATAGTAAATATAATAATATGATATAATATTAATAAATAATATATATAATATTTCACACCAAGTCTCCACGGGGCAGGGCTTCTTTATTTGAATGTATTTCAGATAAATTTATACTAGAATCCGGAAAACAGAACATTCCAAAGGCAGCCCTGTGCCATGGCAAAACTTAGTCGCTTGCTGATGACACTAACGGAATTATATTGATCTACATGTATTAAGATTTACTTGAGTTGAAAGTTTTCTCATATTCCTATTTATTAAGAGCTTTATGAGATTGTTGTTCTTGGAAGCACGGAGAACTGAATTTTATGTGTTTATTGGTGATGGAAATAAAGTAAGGAGAATATGATATGTATATATATATATGTAGATAGATATAAGTGTGAAAAAATAGCGAGAAAACAGAAAAAAAATCGGATCATTTTAAACCGATTTCTTCCCATTTAAGGGGCCATAATACCCCATAAATCTTATACCTCCTTGACTACAAATGTTCATGTTTAGATATCATAATTAACTCCTAGCCCCTTCTCAGAAAGAAATAAAAAGTATATTCCTCTTATACATTACTTACCCAACATTAATTCAAGAAGCTGCGATTTCCTAACGATACTATCTCGGTGGGGCCTCCCTCGAAAACGGATTCAGAGGAGGTCATTTTTACATAAGAATCAGCAGAAATGGCTATTTTCCAAGATTTTGTGCAGAACGGGCTCTGCTCTTGATGCAGACACACTCCTCCCTCATATGATTAGTGAAGAACCCCAATATATATTATAGAGTAATATTAAGGCCTCCAATCCCTCGGATAGGTCTACCCTAAATATTTTCTATGCGCTTTTTACTATCCATCATCTCACTTAATAGGCTCATATAATAAGTGTGCCTCATTAATAGGCTCTTGCGTATTTCATCTCTCACATATAGAAGAATATCATATTTCCCAATTCTATTATACAAAGTAATAGTTTAACGGTATGTGCACATACACAGATACATTTCTTAAAAGCCTTTGATCCATTTATAGTTTCAGAACGATACCTTTTATAATTTTTGAGTTATCTTTATGCAAACATCTCTTAAAAGTGAATTGTCTTTTGTTCAATATCTTTGCGTAACTTACATAAAATTATATATTTCTATTCCATTCCAACTAAACATACTTCTGTCTAAATACTAAAACTTGAGAGTCTGAAGATCTCTCTATTACGTGGTTAAAGGTTATCCACTCAGAAAGCCTCCCTCTAGATCTTGCAAATATTCTCATGATCAACTACCCCTTAAAGGGATACACCCTCAGGCCTTTATCGTCCATTCCAGAAAACAGGTATTTGAAGGGAATACTATATAGCTATCATATAACCCTACCCCAATAGGGTATAAAATATATAACCTAATATATATATTATAATATATTATATATATATTATATATATATAATATACTTAATAATATATTATACATAATAATAATATTATTATATATATCATATATAATATATATATTTATATATTATATATTAATATATATATATATATATATATAAAATTATTATATATTATATATATAATATATTATATATATATATATATATATATATAATAAATATATAATTAATTATTAAATTAATATATAATATAAATATACATGATATATATATAACTTTTGCTTTTACCCTCAAATTGTTGTACTTTCTATATTATATACTCTGTTACTAAATTGTACTTAATATTATTTACTTTTGCAAAAAAATAATCCAAAACTTCTTATACTTTATGATACATTTCATACTATATACATATTTATATACCTAAATTTACTCCCATAAATAATACAGTACTATCGCTACCTAATATTTCTACTAACTACTAAATAAATGTTATCACTTAAATAATTCAAATTAAAAAATTCTTTACGTGATAAACTTATATAATTAATACTCAATTCTTCATCAAATAATTAATAGTATTAACTGAGAGTAATAGTATATTATATATACTTAGCATAAACAAACTTTATTATTTATTTCCTTACCGAGAGCCTTTTCTCAGACCCCAAGCTTTCATACCTCGAGAATTGTGTTCTCAAAATGCTAAATTTCCAAGTACACTAATACCCTCTATTTATTGCGAAGTACAGTGACCAAAGTACCAAGTACCATAGTAGGTGTATATAACACGATAACACCTAAGAGATAACCTACTGTAAACACATAAAACTGCGACATAGATTATTCAAATATATAAATCCCTACATATATCAATTGTCTGCCAATATGACATATTTTATTTAAAAATTTTATCATCACTTTTTCGTAGGAAGTAATTTTTTATATACTATACTAAATTACTTGTTAATGTCATATATTTATATATAAATTGATGTTAGACCTGTTAGTTACACAGATATATTAGAAGTTTATAAGTAGTATTTTTTTAAAAGTGAGGTATAATGATATAGTAGATTATAATTAACAAAAAGTAATTATTAAACCAGTAATAGATAGAAGTAAAAAACTATGTATGTGAATATAATATAATATCATATATTATAAGTAGAGCCGCAACAAGATAATAAGAATGTTAGATATAGCACTTCTGATCACTAGCGTAACTAATATAATCATACTTAAGACCTGTAGATAGTTTTAATCCTCTTAATAATAATAATTTCTAACGTGCTTTCTTTCACAAGACATTATTCGTCACAAATGTTACAGTGACCTACTCTAGAATTGTTCCAAAAGTCACAAGCAAGTACCCGCGTTAGCATGTGGTGCTCCTTTTAAGGGAAAGAAAATTATTTGGTGCTTCCTACGGCTAAAAGGATAAAAACAAGTTTTTGTTGTTGACCCCAAGTATTACTTTTTCGGGGGAATTGATTACGCCAGTTCCCTCGAGGTAACAAGCTAACCATATCCCTTATCAAAAGCACTTGATGCACGTATATATTAATATAATATATATAGTATATATATATATATAATATATATATAGTGATATATATACGGTACACTATATAAAAATAAGAAAGATCCATATTAGATAGATGTGTATATGGAGTAAGTAAATAAGTACACCAACAATTGTATAACTAATACCCTACGCAGAAATAAGTAATAAATATAAGGTATGATTCAAAGGTGCAAGTTGGAAAGTACTAGGAACAGTTGTATTAAGTTACGTGATTTGGCCTTTTTTGAACTATGTATTACGACTACCTTATATTATCTAACAATAAAAAGTCCGTGTATAGTGTGAGTGTAAACCAGAATCTCCCCTCCCTACTCTATACTACTTTACACCCGCCTCCATACTATCTACCTACTATATCTAACTATCTACATATAATCATACTCCCACCAAGTAATTAATGAAGTAGACAGTACTCCAATTAGCTATAATATCAGGGACTATAGTAGATTAGAGATAGATCACCTTATTATATGAGGTATAGCCTATAAGTATCGGTTAATGTATACTAAGTATTAACTAGGATGAAAGAAAAGAAATACAAATCTCGCCTGATAATCTTAAATAACATAACTCCAGCATTTTCTATTTGATAGGCATCGACCTTATATATAGTATATATTATATATACTTAGCAAACAGCGTGTGTGAGTGTAATGTGAGCGTTTCCTAAGTAGACATTTTTATAATTATTTTATATGTTATATATTTATTGCAAAGGATTTTTTTATATAAATTAGCACTAATAGAAGAGACGAGTGATAGTGAAGATAAAAACCGTTCGATAAAAATAGAATAGATAATATAAGTTAATGAAATAGCGTATTGTATGTCTTAGAGAGTACGGATGATTGATTTGTATAGTGAATGAGTGTTTATGTATCATTTAATATATAATATAGGAATTAGTAATTTCCACAAGGTATCATTGACGATAAAATAGATAAAGACGCCCACTACCTATGAGATATAAAGTTATTTACTACCCAGTATATATACAGTGTGATAATATATAAATACTGAATATATAAAAGAATTAATAGACTGAAATACTAGCTAAAACATACACAAGTACTTAGTCATAATATAAATAAAGAGCATATAATTCAGCTGTAAAAATGGAACAATAATCAGGGAGAGTATTTATGATAAGAAATTGAAGCGGGCTAGAGCCTAATCAGCACGATGAGTGTGTATATATATAGTAATGATATTACTAAGATTATATAGATGTGCAGTAATAATATAGAGACAGGTAGAAATAATATATAAGATAGTGAGATAGTTTATAGAACCATGTAAACCTACTATAGTATATATATAAGTTCAAATAGATATATTCTCTTCAAATCAAGTATTAAATTTCTTTTCTATAAAGTTTCTACATAAAAAAATATAATTAGAGAAAGTTATATTTGAACTATATATATATACTACCCTATATAATTTTACAAGTTAATATACAGTCTGAATTATTTTAACCATACATCGACAATATTCCACAATTATCGTCGTACTTATCATGTAAACTATTCATAATTGAATATAGTATATTTATACTACTCAAACTACTCTACTATCCTATTACAATCATTCTAACATGTAACGTTCCAAATTCACGCATTTGTTTTAACGTTACACAAAAGATCTATAACGATTCTTAACTATAACAACTTATAAATAGCATAATAATTATATTAAACAGTAAAGTATCTGCATTTCACTTATACCTCAAAAATCTCTTCACTACCTCATAATAGTAACTATAGTATAAAGAATATACATACAAATTTATAATATATTATCTTATATATATACCAATCAATAGTTTTTATTTACCTCATATTAATATGTAAAACAATATAAATAGACTTTTATATCAACTTTCACTAGTCTATATATAATTATAATAACAGACCTACCTATACCCTACTGTATAATACCTAAGCCTATTTTATATGACTTTTAGTAATTACACCGTTAGGGACATTTCTAAGTCCCTACTCCCTATTATCTATCAATCGTTCTCTGAACTAAATTATTAATATTCTATATATATAGTTATATATATTAATAATATATATAGATAATAGATATATATGAATGTGAATTTTGCAACAACTAGAATTTAATAAATATATAAATAGCACTATTTTATAGGGATGGAATTTAAAAAATTAATTGTAGTATAAAACAATCATTTTTATATCCAAATATTAAACCTAATTAAGACTCAATATATATATATACGTATTATATATATAATCACTTCCACTAAATAAGTATTAGTATACCTGATAGAAAGCCTATAAAGTAAGATACCATACCGTCACCTCACTTCTTATATATTAAACAACGCTATATCGCATACCTATAGTATAACTATATAGTATATATAAGGCACTCACTTAACTAATATAATTTAATCGCATAGCTTTTCCATATATAATTTACATATATAGTAAATATATATTGTGTAGATATATGGATAAATTACGCTATATAACAATAATTTAAAGTCTATTCAAGTAGATTAATATATAATATAATTACGTGTGCTTGCCTTATTATCATCTACCTATATATATATAAACTAATCCTTAAAAAATATATCTACAGTACTCACTCATAAGTCATTAACCAGGTGACGACTAAATAGAGTGAGTGCCACATTGCAGAGAGTGAGAGAACTCCACAAAAGTTGCGAAAGAGCTAACACACACTCTAGCAATGAGATTGCTCGTAAGTAGCGAGCGAAGCTCCGTCGTACATATGATTGTACTTTATTGAATGTATGTAATTTTTTTTAATTTGTACGTATATGATAGATATTAGATATGTAAAAAAAGAATGATATATTGATTAGTGTTATCAATTCCTACTACCCCCCTTTCACCCCCAGTCCACTTCGATTTTTTATATTATAACTTATGTGCGTGCGTCACCGTACGGGTGCGCACATGTCGTGTGGTTTATGTTTGATGACTCTCAGTCTTATATCACACATTATACTGAGATGTTTTCTATATACAACACAATACCCATTCACACATACATCATTACACATACACATACAACCACACACACACACACACAACCACACCACCCCCCACCCACCTACCTCTCTCATTTTACCCCTTTTCCGTCCATCTTACATCTCTCTATTCCTCACCACCATCTCTTTAACCCCTACCTCTTTGCACTGAGTCTCTAACCCCTACCCTCTGTTGTCTAGCCTGCTGGCACATTGAACGATACAAACATCAATAACACAATCTACTACTCTCCCTCGCCGCAAACGCACAGCCAATCCACTACGCACACTTACGTTTCCGCGCGCGCCCCGTTTCGCCCGTCCGATACTTGGTCCCGCATAGTCGTCTAACGAACCGATGCACCTGCCCCTGCACTCTATTCCCACACTTACACCTCATGCCTCTGCACTCGCCACCCCCCGCGCTCTCGCCTCGATACCTCCAAATCGATTTATTTCCTCTCCTCACATTGATGGAATAGGGGTTTATTACATACTTTACGACCCACTACGTTACCAAACACAACTCAGGATCAATCATCTTCTATCACACAGCTAAACGTGCATACACACCAAGAAACACACTATCCTCACTTATACCACGCAAAAAATCAACAACTAACAAAACAAGACCAACAACTCCACAAACAACATCAACAACAAGCAATCGAGATGGAACCTCAAGCATGCCAACGCATACACCTATGAAGCTCAAAAATAAATACATTCTAAGAAATCATTAAACAATTACTCGTCTTGCTCACTGCGCTTCTTAACATCAATGGACAACAGTTATAAAACTTAGGTACGCGTACCTCAAAAGCAACGCTCAAGTCAGAGTGAACAAGATATGTCACCTAAATATACTGCTCTCCTTTACTGCTTTAACTCTGCTTATCTAGCTTTACAGCTTAATGACTAATCATCAACTAATTTACTCTCACATCTCACACTCTCACCTCCTCTACCATAGATTACATAATTTACAGAATAGTTACTTATACAATATAACCTCTCACGGCAGTTGTATAATTATTATTATTCTTTATATAATTCAGTTATTGATCTATAATATTCATATCTTATTTAATTTATAATATACCACACGTATAAGTTAACTAAATTTATTTCAAAGTTCCTTTATTTTTATTATCCTTTTTAATAAGATAACGTGAATGTAAACATAATATAGATAACTGAAAGACGACATATACGAATTACGAGTCTAGTTTGCTGAGTATGAATAAGAATTAATTTTTCACGCTTAATTGCCGAATCACACGTGACTATGAATTGTGAAATTTCTTTTATCAAATGCCGCTACGTGTGTGGAATATATATAGGTATGTATATATAATATATTATAATTGGTCACACTAACACAATATATTATCATACAATATGAGTATATTAGCGTGTTATATAAATCACTCAGTACTCTCAAGGGATGACTGTCAGAGCTCGTATATTGTAACAATGAAAACTCAAATATATTATATATTATATATAATATATTTATAATTATATAATTAATATATAATAATATTAATAAATGCCGTATGATGATGAGGAAATATATATATAATATATATATATACTATATATATATATATATTTTATATTTAAATAGTATAGTATATATATATATATATTATTATATACTTATATAATACTTATATATATATTTATATTATTATAATATATATTAACTTATATAATATAATTATAATTATTAGAAAAATTATATATTTCTTCTAAAACTTTTACGTCGTTAATAAGTATTCAAGATCTCTAGTTTTTCGGAATGTCTAGAAACTATTTTCCTTAAGCCCCGCAGAGACGTTATTAATCTCGGGAAACAGCTTTTGAGTATAAAATAATATAAAATTTCATATAAAAACTAAAACGTGCTATTTTAAGATTGAATAGCATGCGTTTTCAAAATACCGTTCACATTTAATTACAAGTCCCTTCAATAAGTGCTGATCGTAATATATTAATAAGCTTTTATATAATTAATTTCTAATATTATTATTTTTATATGTATATCATTGCATATATAAATTATTATTATATTTATTAATTTAATAATGAATTATTATCTCCAATCCTCATCATTGCGTAAAAAGTATAATTTAGAGATAGTTATTAAAATAGTTTAAAGTAATTTTAATTTATGTCTAATAGAAAAATCAAAAGACGTAGACGTTTTATTCATTTTAAAGATGAGAATCTCTCTTGTTTATCTTCATATTGTAATTATTTATAATAAAATTATGTCTAAGCTGAATTATACTTTTTAATAAGATATATCCTATTAGTACAGATATTAAATAGAAAGAGAAGAATGATAAATATTATTTGAATAAAAATTATTATAAAATTTAAAAAAATCATTAGTTAATAATATCTAAATACAATTTTTGAAAATTGGAGATATCGACGAGATTATAATTAATATAAGCAAAAGTAATATTTTAAATTTAAATAACTAATTTACTTGCTTAGAAGAACATAAATATATATATTCTTTAAGTTTATGAAATTACTAAATTGGTTATAATATAATAATATTTGTTTAATGCACAGGTCTAATGACATATTTATATGATATTATATATATTAATATTATAATATATTATTATTAATATTATGATATAATAATAATATATATTAATATATATAATTAATATAATAATATATTAACATACATACATTATTTTTAAAATATTATATATATATATATATTTATTTAATATAATATATATATATAATATTATTATATAGTATATATATTATATATATATATATATATATATATTTTAAATATATATAATATATATATATATTGAATATATATATATATATAATATTATTATTATCTTACAAAGTCAAGATAGTTGTAATTTTTTTATATTCTACTCGAGTGATGTTACGCACGCTCTCTCTCTCTCTCACGCCTCAATCGCTGGCTCGCGCAATGGGTCTTCGTACCAGCTCACTCACAAACGAGAGAATGAGATTGCGTTTTGTTTAAAGGTTAGTGCTCTGAACCTCTATTGTAATGGAATATTCAGCAGTTGATATAAACTTTCACCTACTATATTTGCGAGCTCTTATCCTTATAATATCAGGGAACTCTAACTTCCTCATGTAGTTAGTACGTTATACTTAGCACATCGATGTAGGAAGAATGCGAATCTTCAAGTGACTGATTGTGATCATCTTCACATTGCAGCGTTGGCCCTACCCTAGCAGTTACCTTATCAACTGTGAAATGGCTCTTGCTGTTTATGCTTCTCACGTTGAGTATCTTTAATATATGTAATTGTTAAATACTCTGTTTAATCATTATTATACGTTCAAGACTACATTATTCCAGTCACGGTCCTTAGTCTTCTC
>JABUQX010085999.1:17500-38562 GCA_015478945.1 Trachelipus rathkii | reverse complement strand
GGATCATTATTTAGTTATAATTTTTATATATAATTATTTATATTAATTTATGATTAATTTAATTATATATTTATTATGATAATTATAATATATGATTATTTTTATTTAAATTAATTATTTGATTATTATTATTTATAAATAATAATAATATTTATTGATTTAGTTTTCATATATTTTTAATTATTATATATATTATATTATTATTATATTTAATTTATATTATATTATTCATTATTTATTAGAATTATTATTAATTTATTTATTATTTATTAATTGATTAATTGATATTATATTATGTAGTATTATATTTAATTATTGATTATATATTATATTATTATTATTGATTATTATTACTTATTATTATTATTATTATTATTTATTATTTTATTATTATTATTATATTATATATTATGTAATTATATTCTTATATATTAATTTTTAATTATTTTTAGTTATTAGAATTCATAGGTTATTTAATTTTATAATTTCATTAATTATTATTAATGATTAATTCACTGATTCTTTCTCATAATTGTATTTTTTCATTATTATTTAATTATTATTTATTATTATTATATATTATTATTATCTAATATTCATTATTATATAACATAATTTCTTTTACTATTTTCATTATTAATTAATGACAATCCTAGAATATATATTTTAGCTTTATTATTCATTATATTATCATTATTATTTATATTTGAATTATTATTATTATTGATTTTATTATTATTATATTATTATTTATATATTATTATATTAATTTAATTATTATTATTGTTAATAATTAATTATTATTATTTATATTGTATATATGTAATTTATATTATATGCATTACATTAATATTGTTATTATGTAATTATATTATTTAATTAAATAGATTATATATAATATATTATTATTATTATTATAAGATTATTAATTATTACTTATTTATATTTTTATTATAAGAATTATTATTAATTATTATTATTATTATTTTTTTATTATTATCTATATTTAATTAGTATGTATAGTAGTAGCATAAGTGTTAAGAAGTAGTAGTTATGAAGTAGTTATAAGTGAGTAGTAGTAGTAGTATCAGTCAGTATAGTTAAGTAAGTAGTTAGATGTTTGAGTTTATGTTGTTAATTTGCAGGCGGACAATTGTGGAAGTTGCTTTATGTTGTCGAATTTAACATGATTTGTGAATTAAAATTGAATAAGATGCAATCATACTGTATTAATGCTAGCAAAATTATAAAACACTGTATCAATTACAGTTTATATGATGCACATTGCTTTTCCGAGAACAGCCTTGTCTGAAGATCAATAAACCACAATCAAATTGTTTTTAGGTTAGGATGACACTATGACACCAATTTTAACACCAATCGTGGCGTTAAAATTTCTTTTCGTGCTCTTTTTCTCTTTGAAGGAACGATAAGCTTAGTTGTTTAGATTTTTTCATCTGTTATCCAATCACGATCGGGACTTTCGGAGGATGTGGAATCTGTAAAAAATCTGAGTTTCTGAAAAATTGAATTAAATTTAATATTTTGCTACAAAAGTTGCATCGACAAATATTTTTGTAAAAACAGTTCCATCTTACCTGATGATGTTGACTGTAATTCAGAAATAGTTTGTCTTCGTTTTTCTTCAAGCTTCTAAAGATTAAATTTTCATTTTTCTTTATTAGTTTGTTTCATATCAATTTCTAACATTGAACTTGGACGTCCTTTTTGTCTTTGCTTTAGCAGAAATTGCTTCTCTTCATTAATATGCTCTATAAAATTAAATAACTATTGTTGTTGTGCATTATGTTAGGAGTCAAATTTCCTAAGAATACAAACTACTTCGTCATACATCATATACAAAAAACCGTCTTCATATCATGTTATTTTTATCCTATTTACTATTGAAAACTATCGTCATACATCGATCATACAACCTGAAAACCGTCTTTATCATTTTTACTTGAATGTAAAATTTGAGAAAGTTTAAAGGAATTTTTTTGGCTTTCCGCCGAAAATTAATTGCCAAGCTACACATATTTATACAGTGATACTGAAACTGTCTCTACAAGATTTCTAATTGGTTTCACACACTGAATTTTAATAAATAAATTCTTATGATTACATTGAATATGGAAATATTGTTATTGAAAAAGAAATTAACTTACTGGCTTATTCGTGTCAGCTATCGTGCTATGATCCAACACGTGAGAGATTAATTTATTCTGTGCTTCAGTAACTGTATATAAAATAATATCTGACATTAAGCCATAAATTGTCGCACATCTTTCGACAAAAACATATATCAACTACAGTCTGCAACATTAGACAAGTCTTTCAGAAACCCTATCACACATACATACACTACACATCGCACACACACATTAATCACTCTCTCTCAACACATATCTCTACATTACACTACTTATCATTCAACCTTACTTACAACGCATCAGTTTCAAAAGACATCACTTCACACACACAGATAAACCGATTTCATATCAACAGGATATTGTGAAGATTAAATTTTATGAGCCTTATATAATATTTAGACTAAATCAATTATATTATCCATATTAAACAATAAACTCAAGATTACTTTAATACAAAGTGACAAAAAAATGTAAATTATTTTAGTGAAAGGACAAAAAAATGGCACATGATCTAATGCTTTAAGACATTATGAACAAAAATAGGAGTAGGAGCCACCATCAAATTTTTTTTTCTTAATATTATATAAATTTTAACACCTACTTAATTATTAATTATATTATTATATATAAGAATATAAAATGATGTATGCAGTGAGATGTATTGAAAGTAAATTGTTTATTGTAGTTAAGAGATATTATTAAATATTTATAATTATCATATATATATATAAATAATATATATAAACCTTTCCATATTATTCGCTATACCTACATACTGATATATACTCCAGTGTATAATGTATTTTGTAAATAAAATATATAAATACTAATTTTGTGTATATAGGTATATATAATATATATTATATATTAATATATATATATTATATATTACATTTATTATATTAAACTTAACTAATATATATTATATATATAGTATATTAGTATTATTATTAATATTATTATTATATAATATATTAATTATTTATATATAATTATACTATCTAATATTATTAATTTATTATTAGATTAATATATTAGATATATATATATATATTATATACTATATATTATATATTTATATTATATATATATATAATATATATATATATTATTATATATAAATATATACTCATATATAATTATATATATAAATATTAATATATATATAATTCAGTTTGGTTAGCTCATTATCCAGCATAACTTTATATTTTCTACTCGTTAGCCTTTCATATCTAATATCTCTCTCTTCTCTATATCTATCTCATATATATTAATAATATATATATATACATATATATAAATATAAATATTATATAATTATTATTTATATAAGTAATATATATATAAAATACTTATTAGTATATTAATATATATATATAGAGATTATATATTTATTATATAATAATATATATATATATTATTATATATATATATTATATATATTATATTATATTATTATTATTATAATTAATATATTTAATATATATATTTAATTAATATAGTGAGTAGTGGTATTAGCTTATATATCTACTATATTAAAAATATTTCCTGTATTTTAAAAACTGATAATTTTTACATTGGAGATTTCTATGATTTAACTTTTAAATAAAAATTTCATACGAAAGAGTGAACACTCTTTTTATTTATAATATTTCTTTTGCCTGTTTCATCTAGATTAGATAGTCTAAAACTTTAATGTTATAATTAATTAACATGATATCTATTTATAGACTTTTTCTCTGAATCCTGTTTTTACTCCATTATAGAGCGTCTGATCTATAGGTATTGTTTTCAAGTCTAAAAAAATAAATTAAAAAATTAATAGAAAAAAATAAATTTATTTAATTTGGATAAAAAATTAACTAATTCATTCTTATGCATATTTAGGTTATTAAATAATTTAATAAATATTTTTTCTTTTCTTATATGTTCTCTTAAACCCTTAACACGTTTAACACTAACACTCATTTGACACTTTAACATGTTCTAATTTCTAATAAAAAGGGAGTAACATTTTGAAAAAAAAAATTTCAACAGAATTGGAAAATTATATTTTGAGGAAAAATTAAATGCCATAAAATTTCTTAAAAGCAAATTTTTCATCTATAATAATTGCAACTATAAAGCAACACATCAAGAGGCTAAAATTATGTAAAATTGGGATGGCTCATCGAGACTTTTTATGCTGGGATGCGAGTTTTGAGTTAAGCTGTGTCATTAAAACATTTTTTCGCGAATCGAATGATATATGTTTCAGCTTTCTAGGACGATTTTTTATAAAATTAAATTACTTTTTAAAATGCAATAATTTTTTTTACTAAGCAACTTTAATAGCGTAAATTTGAACTATTGTTGTTTCGAATATATATAAAATAGGAATAAGGTTAAACTTAAAACAAAACTTACGAATTGAAATTCCAGTTGACCCGTTTACAAAAGTTATTTCAAAAATTGTGAAGATTATTTTAAAAAAAAATCCATACTATTAAAACTACTAGATTGTCGCTTATATCAATTTGCCTTTCAATGACGGTATTACGATTTGATACTTCTATTCTGAATCTCTGAAACAAAAGTTGCATAAAAAGTAGAAGTTCAATGTAATAATTGCTCAAAACTTCATTCAGGAAATATTAGAGTTTCAGATTGGTAATTTACAAGTAGGTTTTAAACTATTAAATATAAAAATTACAATAAGGTAGTTGCCATTTCTCTGAAATTGGACTGCTGGGGGTAATATAGTTGGTAATCGCCCTCGTGCCTTAATAATTAAATAAATTTTTTTTTATAATAATAATAATAATAATAATAATAATAATAATAATAATAATAATAATAATAATAATAATAATAATAATAATAATAATAATAATAATTAATAATAATATTATTTATTATAATTATTATAATAATTATTATAATGATAAAATATAAAAACAGTATAAAACAAGATATGATCATTAAAGAGACTGAAAAAATATTCTTTATTATTATTATTAGTTATAAGTATTATTAGTAATATTATATTATTATTTTTTATTATTTTATTATTATTATTATTATTATTATTATTATTATTATTATTATTATTATTATTATTATTATTATTATTATTATTATTATTATTATTATTATTATTATTATTATTATTATTATTATTATTATTATTATTATTATTATTTTATTATAATATTCAAAGTAACAAATTTAAAATAAGCATAAAAAGAAATTTAAGCAACACCAAAGAAGTGAATAAAAGATGACTGTTTGGGAAAAAAGATGGATCATTGACTGAAATTCAGTTGATTTTGTAAATTGGTTGGAAAAGAGTCAAAACGGAAATTTGTCGATTTTTTTTCTACATGCAAAATAAAAACCAAAACAATTGCAGGTTTGGTAGAGTTTTAAAACGTCGATTTCCATCATTTCTTTGCATCTCTATATAATTGTTTTTTATTTCCGATTAAAATTTTAAAAAAACAATATCCATTGAATGGGACGCAAATTCAAGCCTTAAAATAATTCAATTTTTTTTCAAATAATATTTAATTTGCTTAGCAAAAGGGCTCTTATTATTAGTGTATCTAAATATATTCATGTAAAAGTCTCACATTTACAGTACTCTTGCATTATGTGGGTAAGAAGTTTGCCAGATTTTCAATTACAGTCACAGCTGTGAAACCTCTTCCCTCATAGTCCTTTGTTCGGTTATGATCCAGCAAGGTGGTGGCCTTTTTTCGTAACTTGTCACGTGTTCAAGCTTATGATAAAGATTCCGACACTATGTGCCAAATATTCTTTAATGTGAGTTATATATGTGTATTAATGTTTAACGTCCCATTTGTGGGACATTGGCCCATTTTGCAGCAATGTAGCATAAGAAGCACAGCTGCAGAATTGAGGCGTATTTTTGCTAGTATATTCTATGTTAAGCAATTATATAATAATCAAATATATAAATAAATAATACTGTATTTAATCAATATATTTCTCAAAAAAGTTCAAAAAAATATTATAATAATTTAATATCTGCTCTCTAATTTATATAGATATATATTATATACAATTAAACTCTATAAAATTCACAGATATTGTTCTCATGGCTTCTGGGCACGGTTTTATACATACATTATTAGCTAATTTTTTAATTGTGTTAAAAAGCGTTTAATCTTTAAATATATAGACTGGCATATTCATCTCTACATTGTTCTCTTCTCCCCTATGGTCTTATCTCGACTATTTCTGATGCCTTTAGATCAATATGCAAATTATTTACTATGTACGGTATAAGTCAATTTACATTTGAACTTGGTATAATATAATTTTCAATATATTTAATTTGAACCATAATTTTCGCCAAAAAAAAGTAAGAGAATATTATCGGTTAAATATTAATGAATTATTGCATAAAAATTAGATATTCGATATTATCTTAATTTAGTAATTATACATCTGTCAACTTAATACTAGTGCTTGAGCTAACGAATATAAGTAGCTAATTAATTAGTAGCTACATGTAGTAGCATAGTTGATAGGATAAGTTCGATCTATATTACTTGATTATATATATATATAATAATTTAATATAATGATATATATATATATGATATATATTATTATATATAGTTTATATATTATACGGTATAATTATTGCAGTATAACTTTATCGAGATGTTTACTCAGCCTCAGTTGTTAAACTTCATCTGAGGTTGTTGCGAATTGAGGATCATATATATGATATAGTAATAAGGGGATTCGAAAGTGTCGATAAGTAGGCCATCATAGACAAGCTAGTGTCTAGACGAATTATTCACTAAATAATTTGGGTATATACTTCGTCTTCATCATCTTAATAGTAATAGCTAATGATTTGATTTACTTAAGGATTTTGACATCATGATAAAATAAATGTAGTGAAAGGTATAAACCTTATATAAAGTAGCAGTTCGTGTTGCAATTTGTGTGCTTTGCAGTAATCCGTCCTACGTTAGGAAATGAAGATCAGATACTAAGACGGTGAGCATAGCCCACTTGTATTCTTCTCATTTGATTATACAAACTTTCTTTACTCCTACACAATTTTTTTCCCAGTATGTCCTGTCGATATATTTTTATTCCAGAAGAACAAAATTATATACTTAAATACTTAGCCACGCATATAATAGATGTCTCTATATTCTAGGATAAGGAAATATCCTGTTATTATCTTACTGTGGACACAATTAAGGGAGACCACTTGCACGTAAAATTACTCTCACCTAGCTAGATACCGACTTATGTATGGAAAAGAATACGAGAGGAGTGAACCAACCCTAAGATCATAAGATATCGTACACTGAATTCGATGTACCAAACAATCGATTTAACTATATCACCATGGCACTAAAAAAAGTAAATCCTAAAAAGTATCAGACTAGGTAAATGTTGACAACAACTATATGCCACAGTTGATCACAAGACACAAGCAAATGTTACCTTAATTACAAAAATACAAAAAAACATGAGTGCATAGTTAATACAATAGTGGCACCACTATCTCGAAACTTTATTTGCGAATATAAAGCATGTAAAATGGGAGGTGTGAACACTGCATGAGAAGCATATGTTGCGGCTCTCTACACGATTGCAACGTAATAAGGAGGATCACTTATGGTGTGATTTACCTATATATTCACCACAATTAATGGACATTTCCATTCGTGAACACACTGGCGAATTTATCTATTAACATGTCTTAAACGAAGGAATTGAAACGTACCTTGTATACTGAGATAGATCAGTAAAGGTGATAATAATATAGGTAGCTAAATTTATATACTCTCCAAAGGTTATTTGTGAATAGGAGTGAGTTTTGGAGTTTCAAGCAAAATGTCTAATCACTGAAGGAATGTGACAAGATAAGGAAATATATTAGATTTGAATTGTGAGAGTAACCATTTTGCTCAGCAGTGAAAGAAACAACGTATAAGATGCGCATCATGCTAGTAAAAAACTAAGAACTTTTCGGCTAGTATGTTATTTGTCAAATTTTACTAGAAAACTTGGTTCACAGATTTTATCTATACATACATAGGTAGCAGTAATTGATTTTACTTCCCGAAATTTTCAGTAACAATATTGCTTTAAAAATCTGTCACTAAGATTTTTTATTGTTTCGATATATTTACGGCCAGCATACCTCGATAGAAGGCCACTGTCTTGCAAATTTAAATATTGTGGATTTTGCCAATAATTCTACAGAAAATATTATTAATACATTGATTCTCAAAGTTCAGCATAAGTAATTTCATCCGCATGAACTAAAAAACAAAAACTTATATTTATTCTTTTATTCTAATATTATATTAATATAATAATATTTATAATAAGTTTTGTATATATTATAATTTATAAATATGGATTTGATCGATTTGTGGCAAAAAGGATAAACGCATTCTTACTATTACACTGGTGTCGTTTGACCTTGAGCTGCTCTATTGCTAGAAATTGGTGTTGGTCACGATACGAGTACATAAGTTTATACCCAATCAGTTATTAATTTATATTTTACGCTTTGGTAAGAAAAATGTTTTTATGATTTTGTTCTAGTTATTATATATATATACTCCTTTTTATAAGGTAGTGGCATTGGATAATAGGTGACGGAGGTAGGACAGAGTCATGACGAGGTTGGGACGAATATGTTAACGTTACCCCCCCGTCTGATCCCACACGGTATATGATATATATGTATATAGTATAGCCGAAGATAAACCCCGATCATCTTAGTTTCCATCTTTTAATGTTTTGTTACCCGTAGTAATATATTTCTTTATAGATGTTATATAAAATATTAATAATAAAATCAACAATATATTAATAATAATTAATAATATACTTATTCGTAGCTCAGCGCTATTTCTTAGTAGATTAATCACTTACTCAATGATTTGTCTTTCCTAATACAGTTATAAAAGCTTTGTTATTACTCTTATACAAAAAAAACCGTATGTATCATTTATCAATTACTCAGCTATTATCCATCATTTTTAACACATTTTATAATAATTTTCTTGTTCATATCGTAGCTTTATTTTATATTTTAACTTATTTAAAAAAATAAAAAAAATAAATAAAAAAAAAAACATGGATAAAAATGTCTCTATATGATTTAATAAATGTTTATTTTCTTTAGTTGTTATATAGTTTTTAATATTATACATGCTACTGTGACCTTTGTCGGATTTCTAACATATAATATATTATATATATAAGAATATATTATATATATTATATATATATATATATATATTAATATATTATTATTATATATTTATATACTATTATATATTATATATTATATATATATATGAGGGATAGTATAACTTTTATTTGTCATAAAAAATAAAGAAATATCCCATTAATCTTATTTATTTTAATTTATTACAATTATTCTACTGAAAGAGGCCAATATAGTCCATAGAATGGGCACGGCTTTTATTCGACACCTAAATCAATATGGCAATTTCATGAATCTTATTTTTTGTAAGTTTTTACCTCTAAGTAAACACAATTAAAGTTTCTAAAAAATATATTTTTAAACATTGACTATAGTTACGGCCCTAATGGGTTAAAAGTATGTGACCTAGTAAAGTATAAGTTTGGATAGCTCTGCTATACAATATATAAAACAGTTTTGGAAATAAATATAATTAATATGTGAATGCTGAAGCAAAGTATATATTAAGTATTACTTTATAATTCTTAATATGATTAAACTATATATACCTATAGAAATCATTAAATGTGACATTTATCTATAACAATCTTCTATTATATATATAATATATATATATAACTAGTATAGATATTAATATATATTAATAATATATATATAACCTTTTGATACATCGTAACTGAGATTATTAGCAATTTTCTGATTCAAAGACAAAAATAATTTACTATATAAATCATGCAAAATATATATATATAAAATCGTTTTTAAAGTCTGTTTAGGAATACTAGGTATAGAAAAATTTTATTTTTATTCTCGGATATATTTAATATAATATACATAATTAATATATGATATTTATATATATATATATTAATTAATATATTATATATATATATATTAATATATATTTTTATTAATATATATAGTATATTATTAATATAATTATATTATTTAATAATATAATATTTACTGTGTGTTGGCATGATCATACAAGCACGTGACGTATATATCGTCACCTTCAATCTCAACTATACTAGACGGTGGTTTACTCAATCTCAAGTAGAACGGCAGTATAATTCCTTTACACTTCCCATTATATATTTCTTTATCTTTACTACATCTACTCGCTCTCTCTCTCTCTCCTTCTCTCTCTCTCTATTCATCTCTCTCTCTCTCTCTCTTACTAGATCATATCTCTATATATATATTAATTAGATATATTATATTGATATAATATTATATATTATATATATAATTACTTAATATTACTTATATAATATATATTAATTATAATATATTATATATATATATATTATATTATATTAAATTATATATATATAGTTATATTATAAATATATATAAATATAATATATCCATCATCATCAGATCTAATCATCATCATAATAATACATCAATCAGTCCCACCCTTCTCTACCCTAAAGGTAGGGGTGGCGTAAACATTGCAATACCGAAAACCAAAATAGGAGAGGAAAATTTGAACGCAAGTAGGAAATGAAAGTCAGCTCTTACCTCATCCTTTTTATATATCTTATATAAGTGACAACTACGTCTCGCAGTCAGAAGATCACCATATGACAGCTTCAGGGACCCGATCAGTAGGCTCTCACTTAATGTACATACTCATTTCTAATAGTGGGTATTTCATACTCGATTGCCACAATGTGACCTACATACTCAACTTTCTCACTCAATAACCCGCCACTATTACTTCACCATTATTACTTCACCTTTTCTTTCTCGCCTCTGTCAAACTCACATTTTCTCTTAACTTAGCAGCTTACCCGATAGTTTTACTGACTCATATCCCTTTTTTTACTTATCGTGAGATCTCTCCTGAGCTATCCTGTCGATTCTATAGTCACAATATCTTCCACTCTATAATCATCTCACGCTATCATTATATCCATTATACTGAGAATCTATACATCACTCTACTTTTCACCTACAATGACCAAACTAATCTTCAACGTACTTTAATAGAGTCCTCTCATTTACCCTTTTCTTTCACACCACACAATATACTCAGTATCTATAATACGTTCATAATTCCTCATTTGTATCTAATTTCTCTCAATACACTAAACATAGCCCCATAAGATGGCCCCATTCTGAACGTCACATCTGGATTTTAGATCGTATACTCTTAATTCCAGTACCAGAGGTATTCACTACCTGTACATATAATACAAGTAACAATATATAATTACTAGCTATTACCAATTTCAAGTAAAGACAACAAGCGCACTACAAGCTTTTGTCCCTATTTACTCCACTCCAAGGATAATTATTGTCCAGTTAGCTTCCTGCCATCACAACCTTTCTACTACATCTACACTCTGCATAATCCATTACCTTTTCATCCAATAACTTTATATATTCCTAAAATTAGCTCAGCACTTGTTCTAGTTTTAGCTTTAACCCATTAACTAACGATATGTTTCACACGGTGACTCTAGTCCTCACTCACTCAGTCATTAACTATTTAACTTCTTTTCTACAGTTTATCTTTCAAAATACTCACTTTTATCACATCCTGCCAATAATCTACTTATTCTAACAATTCCTCAAATAAACTCTCTTATCATAAGTTTTTATTCCACACAAACAAATTAATCCGCGTAATATAAAGAGTATAGGTGAGGGAACCTAGTCACTCTCTTGTACATATATCTCCATTAATTCAAAACACATCCCTTGCCACGCATACCTACTAATCTTAATATTCAATACCCTCATAATCCTATATAAACAGAATATGACTATACATTAAGAATGCTTTCAGTACTACCATAATAATTTTTTTTATATTTCCCCCTCAGCTCACTCGCTATTAATATTAAAATATACCACATTCACTTTTATGACACATTATTTACTTACAGCACGCTTCACTAATCGTCATATATATCAATAATATAACTTTGATTATCCATTTCAAGATAGACTTATACTAACCAACATCCAATCTAATCACTAACATATCTGCTCAATAGAGCTTCCCTATTAACCCTGTCATACGGCTTAGTATTGAATCTCCGCAAAAACCTAAAATAGCACACTTTTCATCTCTCTCCTCATATATTTTTACTCAATCCATTTGTTTTCAATGTAAAGATTTTGAACCACTACATCCTACTTACACTTCTAACTACACAATGTTCTTTCCTAAATAGCTCAGTCCTATCAGTCTGCTCGACACTACTCTTTTAAGAATCAATAATAATGCCAGCAATAATATTTCCCCGTACACACACTCTCAATAAAATATCATTTCCTCCTATAATTCCTCAAGTTTACCCTTATCCAACGTTACCTGTATATAAGGGTATGAGTCTATACAGCTTAGCCTCCTCCAATTCCCTCGGACAGACTTAAATACCTCCTATAATAACGCTTTTGTATACACAACTTTCAAATTAACAATTACTAGTACACATCTACGCTTCCGTTTGATCATTCTCACCAGTAATTTCAGATGACCTAATTATATCTTGCTGATTTTACCTTTTTTGAAGATGGAGCTATCTTGGTCAATCACACTTGCTTGCCCAATTTTAGCTCGATCCCGCAATACCTATTCCTTCTTTCACCATCCAACTTACACAAACATTTCACTAAATCACCTTTTACATTACTCTGCCTAAATGTTATGAGTAATATCGAAGTGTTTTCCCTCCACACTCCCTCACTTCTCTTCTCATCAGTTACGAAAGCACCATCAACTTATATTTCAATCAAAATCGTATGCTCAGATTAAGTCCGTTATTTAATACAAGTCTTAAAACTTTCTTTAAATTGTTCAGTTGAAGCTTTCTGCCTTCTTAGTACCTTCACTAGATCTCTTTTGATCTTTACTTTCTTCTTAATCCAGTTTTATAGTTTTCCGATAAAATATTGAGACTTTTAGTACGTACTCTTGTTAAATCTTATTCCTTTTTCTCATCTAATGAACATTGATATAATGTCCAAATGAGATACGTTCTGTATCTAGCAATCCTTTCATATTAGCTTGAGGATATACTTTCAACGCGTACGCTTCTCATCTCTCCTTTAACGGCTTCATCCCTACTAATCGCATCTCAAATTCTCCACTTAATGTGTCACATTTTGCTTTCTCTTACGCTTTAGTTCTACTTATCATTTCGCCCAACGATTACTCTTGCTTTGTGCAGTGATACTTTAATAAAATTGCTTTGCCGCGTATATATGCTCTCTAGATAGTATTGTATTGTCACAATTTAGTCCTTTTGTCTAATTCATTTCAATATATTCTGACACTATATACCTCTCGAAGCTCTATATATACGCTCAATTATCTTCTCCGCAATCCTTATACTCTGATTTTAGTTTATTATAGTTAACTTCTCATTTTTCTTTATACTAACCCTATTTCTGTCATACCTATATACGCGCTATCTGCTTACTGCCATCCTTACGCCCCCATCTTTAGTGAAATTGTGGAGCGATAAGAGCAAATGATAGGACATAATTGAATTTCTCGCGGGATATCCCAAGTCCCACTCTCACCGCCGACTCACTGATTTAACAGTCCAACACATACCTTCAATGTTTATCCTTTATCTTTCACGAAACGACAAAATACACAGTCATAACATTTATCCTACTTTCTAGATGATCATCTTACCACCTACAACATGTCTAGTGACCGTACAGGCGAAATTAGAGGAAACCTTTATACGAATGAAATAGACTCATAGCTTGAATATAAAAAAAGATAGTTGAGCTCCACTTATCAAGCCATCACTCAGTAAACTGTCTCTCTTCAGAGACATTCAGTAATAGAAAATAACCCTGATCTATAATACATCTATAGTTCATTTATTATCAGAAACGAAGATAAAGAATCGTCATGGCGAACGTGGTAACCCTCAACATTCATCGACAGATCCAACCTCTATAGAATGTTAACACACACAACTCATATCTAGTGATAATGTATTTCTCTACATTCACACCTTCATTCAAAGTCATTAATATTCATCTCAGATCTTATCACTCTCAGAAATTATTACAGCTACTAACATCTTTACATTACCTGATGGTGCAGCGCGTCAACATAAGTTGTGAACCTCATTTCGTATAGAGAGCCTCTTTCAATAGCTTACAAATATTAACCGATCTTCTTAGATATCGTAAGTGAAATCACACACACACTACAGCTCAAGAACCTCATACCATAATATCACGTACGGTCCTTAATATTTTATAAGCTTATCAAACAAGGCAACATTATTCTCCCGAACGAATTATCTCATTATTTTTTTCCCAAGGCTTGAGGCTGTTGCTTATACTATCATATGTGAGAGAGTCATCCTCTCTCTCTCTCTCTCTCTCCTATCTGTCAATGTTCGAGAGAAAACTCGAAATTCTCGCCCTTTCTAAAACAATCCATACCATGCGTCGTCACGCTACCGTGCTCCTCAACATTTATTCCTGATTAATATATATATATATAATAAGGGTAGGGGCGACAGTCTACCGTCTTCCCGGTAGGCCTAGATAATAAACCCTACTAGACTCTAATCATAAAATCGTTATTTGTATTATTCCGAGGGTTATATATTCGTTAGTAGTAAAAATAAAAAATAATATCAATAACTAATATATGGGCATTCTTTCCGTCTCACTTCTAGGTAGTGTATATAATGTAAGCCTTATACGCAGATTTTCACATAAGATTTTGCTATACATTTTAAATGAATGATCTATTACATCATTGCTTGTTTAGTATACATAATTTATTATAAATTTTTTTATATTAAAAAGCGTCATTTATTTTGAAATATTTTTTTAATTTCCCGGAGTAGTAAAAGATGTCGTCTACTATTTATATATATAAAAGTATATATTATTATTTTCTAGTATATAGATTCGTTTCTGTTCCTCCTTTGCATCATATCTTGATCTGGTAGCAATATATGGTGTTTTCTATCTCCTCCATGGTTGATATAGGTTGTTCGTTATATAGCGTTGAAAGTATCCTGCCTTACCCAAAAACAGTGAATTACCGATTCAGTTCCTCTATGCATGAACCGATAATAGTTCTAATTATAATATGTGAGAAGTTGTTCTCAAAGCATACTTGGAAAAACAACTAAGTAGGACATACTATATAGTGTCATAGGTAAAAAATTTTAAATTAATAATATGATAGTTCAAGATTTCATTTTTTCTCTTTCTTAACTCCGATTAGCTTATCACATTCTAGATAAGTTGCGTGTTTAAAAAAGGCATTTAAAAGAATGAGAACTATTTAATCATATAATCTATTATTCTTCTAATGGCGTTACATTGTACATGTGTAATTTAGAGAATGTGTAAGGTGAATGTAATATCAACTAACATCATAAACGATTCGTCAAATATTAAGCTCATGAGGCACTATAATTTGATCTTCAGTGCTCAGATGGTAGTATGTCGTTCATCGATCAGTATTCTCGTCATAAGGTTATAGTCTATATATATCTTAGAGTATGAGTTAAATCTTTTATCTGGCAGGATAAAAATCTCTCCATATAGAGATATAGTGGAACAGCTACTGTATTTCTCTTAAGTTTCTAGAAAAACATATTCTAGTAGTATTGATATTTATCAAATTTAAATAGTAAGATTTGTGATTTTAGTGAACAAGTACAGTTTAACTATTTGATACGTGATCAATTGATCCGAATTATAATAATACAGTGATGTTCTATAAATATTGTAAATTAGTGGTATTTCAACTTTGACGTAAATTCTGGTATTCTTACACACCGATAGGATAATTTGTTCTCTTCTTACTGCATCAAGGAAATGGGGAGCTAATCAGTTTCAGATCCTGAAACGCCCTTTAACCTATGCTTCACCACTAATATTATCGGCCATAATTACGTATCCTCAATTCCTACTGGGTGAAGTCGTACACCGCGGTACAGAGGAAACTGAAACTTTTGACTTTTTATATGTAATCTACATGATGTTGTCTTTGTATTCGTTTCAGCAGCATTTCGAATACAAGTTTCGCAATTCTGTGCCTACGTGTATCGAAGTGTGAGTAGATCATCGTTTTTATTTAGTAACTCCTCCACCCTCGTCTGAAGTCACTGAGTCCGACTTTTGCAAGAGTAGGTTATGTCAGTTTTGGATATTAGCAAAATCTATACTAGAGTTTGTATGGCTGAAGTTAAGTCGAAATATCTATAATAGGGACCAGGTCAAGTCGGAAATATATATTGTGGTTTATGGGGCAATAAGATTGGGCGCAAAAGATAGCCAATTCTTCATCATCAAGTTTGGTTATTACTTGTTGACTCGATTGGTATGAATACCTGACGCCTCTTGATGGATACGAGGAGTTGGTATTTAAAACGTGGGATTAGTGAGACTCTTACTCTTCTCGGATTTGTGCCCGGTTATCCGCCCGATGGTTAACTGTCGGTTGTCGATCCACGAGTGCTAGTGACTCTCGAGCAGGAGCGTTTCGAATTGTAGCTCCAGTTTTGATTGTGTCAGAGTGTCTATTGTGATTGCATATGATTCTATGGTTTAGAAACATCTGCTTTCTGATAGGGTGTTAGAAACTCGAATATGATTGAGGGTCGATTTACGCTCCCAGCATCAGCTCGAATGATCCCGAATTGTGATCGAATGTGAGGTTAATCCCTTTACTCAACTATATTGCAGATATTATCTCCGGTGTAGTTCATTCCATTTTGCTACTGGTGTCCGATACTTCAGATGTGTATTGCGAGAATGAGCTCAGGGTTACTTCTCAATGACTTATTTGACGTCTATTTATAGATAAATCAATACTTTCATCTTCTAAATAATTCTCTCCTGGATTATCTCGTCAGTAGTTTCAAATTTTAATTATTATAGGTTTATTTTTATTGTAGCATCAGATCGCCAGCAGCATTGATCCTCATCCAGTGCTATAAAGTGATCGATTTGTGTAGATGAACACCTTCACCTACTGGCTCCTAGAGCGTGAGATCGTGATACATCCTCAAAGTCCAGAATGTTCTGTACTGACTCGGCATAAGAGAGATAAGCTAGTCAATGCATTGTAATACTCTGGTTTAATAAGTATCGGTTGGGTGGGCTCGAGAGAGCAGCCCCCGACATGACGTACGCTTTGTTTGTAGCTTTCCTAATTGAAGAAGCTTTTTGGGCTATAGGTACGGAGAAATATAAATAACTAAATACGAAGTAAATAGAAGAGAAACCATACATAGGAAAAACTCTCGAGCTCTTATAGCATAAAAGCCTCTTCTGTTAACAACGGTGAGACATAGTAGGCTTCATCCACTAAAATGTAATCTGATTGAAAATTGACAGCATCTGGCTCCAGACAGGAAAATGTATGTCTGTGGATGACTCCCTTCGCTGTGTGCCTAAAGAAACTTTATAGCTTTGACAAGTTTAAGGATATTAGGGTGATGAGTGCTTATTCCGTTTAATAATAATGGTACATCAAATCCGCGGAATTTGTAGGCTTCGAAATCTAACTTAATAGAGAGTGCTTCCGATTTCTAAGAGACAAAGCCCGGAGGGGGCCAAGAAGTGAAATGAGAGAGAAACGTACGGAAGTGCTTAAACATATTAGCTGAATGTATAAATCAGAGTTATATATTAGTATATAGAGATGAATTGGTTTCTCACAGAAGTATTAATTCATTGGAATGCACTGTAAAGTGAGTATAGGAGAACGAAGTCGAGCACTCCCCAATACATCACGATTGGACCACACAATACAAAATTATATAAAGTTTACATCAATGTAAATCTAAAATAAGTAAAAATAATGACTTAGAATATGATCACCCGAACAGCTCATATCAGCAAATAACCATAGAACCTATTATAGTCATAAACACAAAATTATAGTTTTCTATAATATAAACAACAGAAATTCTGATTAATATATTGAGAGAGTTTATCACGCACGAAGTCTTTGAAATATATCTATTAAATGCACTCTTTTCTGACTCTCATTTCTCTATCAAGATACAAATATACATTAACGTTAAATTAGTCTGTCTAACATATAATCAAACATTAATGCTAAATTAAAAACTGATACATTCTTCAAATACGAATGTATATAATAACAACATGAACTTAGTCCACACGCACATAAAGCACACACAAACCGCATCATTTATGCCCCTCCATTACACACATTAAATGGCCTCAATTTCTTATTATTTAATTTAGTATTCTTTTAGATCTAATATATAGAATTTCCATATTAGCTTATTGTGAACAATGTCCTAGTTACTCCTTATATTTGAATATTCACTTGTTACGCTTAAGTGCATTAACAAACCTAAAGTTATCATTAACAGACTCGTAGTAGAATCTGTGATAACTTTTGCTATACATAATTGTCTCTGTAGCTCTTCACTTCATATAACATCAGTACATTCTCGTAATATAAAATGCCTATTTTATTATTAAATGTGACATTATTATAAAATTGTTTGAGTATTATTATTATATTCAAATATTTATCTTTATTCGATAATTGATATATCTAAATTTTTTTTATATTTTATTCATATTAGATTCATTATTATATTTTTATTATTAGCATCATCTAATTTTTCAATTTTGGTAGTGGCTTAATATACTCTTTAAATTATTTATTATTTATTTAAGTTTGGTTATCAATCTCTATTATAAATTTTATTTATTTTGTTGTGTATATGATATTTTATTATAATAATTTATATATATATTTTACAATTTATTTGTTTTAGTTTTTTTATATTTATAGTTTTATGTTTCATTATTTTATATATAATTGTTCTATTTTAAAGCTTATTTATTTTATTATTATTTGAATTCATTTTATTCTTTATCAATTTATTTATGTTAATTTTTATTGTTAATTTTACTTATATTTATTATTGTTTTTTTTTATATTACATTTTAATTTATTATTTTTATTAATTATATTATAATATTTTTTTATTTTAATGATCATAATTAATTTTTTATTAAAACATTTTGTTTTATATAATAAATTATTTATTTCATTTTTTATGTAATTTGTTAAATTATTTGTTTATTATATTTAATATGTCTATGCTATTTTAATTTGGAATTCATTGTATCTCATTATTCAGATGTTCTAATTTATATTGCTCCCTGTAGGACTATTGATAATCGTATTCTCACCTCTGGATTGGATAATATCCTATGATTCAATATTTCTTCTATGAAATATTATTCATAATCATGTGAGGATGTCTTTCTTTCTCCTCCTCTCTATCTTATTATTTATGACTTCCTTCTGTTTCTCATCTTCTTTCATTCTTCTCTTCACACATAGGAAATGGGTACAAAAGGACATCTCTCACTTCTCTTTCTTTTCATCTCTCTCTTTCACTTATCTCATTCTACGCTAATTCCTTGAGTTACTGATACTTTTGCCTTTTTCTTCTTCTGCTTCTTCTTTCCCTCTAATGCTTCTTATCTTTAATTCCTAAATCCTTTCCTCTTTCTAGATTCCTCATCGTTTCTCTCTCTTCATCTCCCAGACTTCATTCGTATTATGATTTCTAATATTATTTACTATTTATATACCATTACTCTCTCTCAGTACTTGTAAATAATCTTGACACACTTCCATTTTCATATCATAATATTTCTTTTGAAATCTGTGACAATTATATTTATCTAAAAACAGGAATTTATATTCTTCCATTTCTGTACAACGGTTAATCTATGCTTACATTTTAATTTAGTTGTAAATCATAGAATCATTTAGTTATTCATGAGTATAAGTTTTATTATCATTTCCCATATCATTCTAGATATAATTTTTAGATATGTATTATGTCACTCTGTTCAATACCCCTCTATAGAGGAAGAACTATAATAATAAATGATATTATTATTAATTAATATTTATAAAGTTATTAATATATATTTATTCATTATTATTTTTTAATATTATTTCATTTATATTCTAATATATATTCTTCTATATTATTATCATTAATAATCCCTCTATGAATTTATCTTCGTGTTTATTATGCAGTTAAAGATACAGTAAACATTATTATATAATATGATTTCTGAAAGAGGGCTACTTTTGTAAACTAATTAGTGTTTTTAGTAATATATTATTTTGACAAGATCACTCAGAGTTGCGGTATTAATCTATCGGTTAATATGAAAAAAATGATACAATCTTGTTTGTATAGTCTTTATTTATTATTTTTTATTATCAATTTAAGATAAAGATTATGATTTATACTTAAATTATATAATTAGTATATGTAATATAACTAGCGTTGATTATGTATTATGCTTAATTTAGGATTAATACTCAATCTAATCTTGCTGCTTAATAGTATGTGTATTTAAGTAGATATGCACGTTATCGCTAAATATATTGAGAATGTATAGCTCTACGCATCTACTGATAATGTCAGTCATTCAATCTTCTCATATCTCAGATATCTTGGCCAATATGTAATTGAAATAAATGTTTTATTGTTATATAATCATTATTTAAGATTTGCTGATTCTATTTCTTGAGCGAAATAACTTGATGTTACATGAATATTTAATGTGAAGGTGGTCTATTTGAAGAAATGTAGAAATTAAATATATTATGATAAATTGTTGTTTTGGAACATTTATGATACACAGCAGGTCAA
>JABUQX010085999.1:0-15000 GCA_015478945.1 Trachelipus rathkii | reverse complement strand
ATATATTATTAATATAATATATAATATATATATAATCATATATATAATATATTATATAATTCTAAATGCAATGCATATAATCACACAGTATGCATGTATCTCCATCCCTAGTATAGCCTCCAGCACGCCTAATAACATTAACATAACTCGCCTAAGTACGATAATCAACCACAACCTACGACATACACTCGTATCTAAACTAATACTAGCCCATATTCGCATAATACCTATCTTATTAATATATTACAATTATACCTATCCTTAATTCTTAAAATAGCTCCGCATCAAAATTACTATATCTAATATGTAAACACTCGTCAGCCGTCCTAGAAGCACTTAATTACTTAGTAACATAATAATAATCATACCTACCACGCATATAAGCTATAAACTCCCTCCCGCGTTAACTATAGTGAGTTAAGTATCACTTATATCACCGTAATAACTAGCTGCTCTATGATTACAAATGTCATCTCTAACGGATCACATTCCAATGATATATATCTATGTATACCTATCAGAATTCTGATATATCTTATCTATCGAACAATTCTCACATTAGCCTACATGAACCACGTTATATTAACGACACTACAACTAATAATTCACTAAACTCCATAGCTGTACGCCACCCAGACTGACTCTATATAACAGTTAATACGTCTCTCGCGCGACCACCCTGTCGATTAACTCTTCTATCATTATTGCTGATCTTAATCAAGAACATCTACCTAACGCGACAGACTCTGTAAGACGCTGCACACGAAGCAATCATAGAGTTACTGAATACCTCATAAGCTATATCACTAGACATAATACTAACGTACACGAGACTCCCTTCAATAAAGTCCTGCGAACATCATTAGCACCGACTATCATTTAAACAACCCCTTATCATCCTTTTCTCTCAGATCCTCCTTCATCATCCTTTATCTTCTGGTAACAGTTTGCAACCAACACTACTAATGAATACTCTTTGTCTTGTTGCCAATCACTTAATACCTCAAACTAATCAAACAAAGGCAATAACACGATAATTCAACCAACCCAAACAACCCATAATAGACTATACCTATCATCTATCACTCTGCGCGTGACTCGAACCTCCAGACAAAGTACGATAATCTAGAGAAAGAGACAGCTACTGGTATGATCTGTCTTCGAGATGATCTCCAGCATACCACACTTGCTTACACCGAGGCGAGTCACACGACCCGAAGACCAAATAGTGTCGGCGTACTCTGGCGTCACTTATATTACTACTCTACTCTAGCATACCGAGGTGGTACTCTATGTATCCCCCCGACTTCAACGATAGCTCATAGATATGAAACAACATAACATCGATCTCCCAGTCCACACTCCCTCTAAGTATCTCCCATGTCTAACTCGAGCACCTGCGCATATCCCTACTAAGCCTCACGATGGATAACGCACCCGATACATATAAATAAACGAATCCTCACCTCCTGTCGATCCTCCAAGCCTGCATCTCACCGCTGAACCCCTCCCTCAACTCAATCTAAATCTAAAAACTATAACCAAATAGTATAGGACCTATGTACATATACTCTAACATACCTAAGTACTGTACTAAAAGAGCCAACGAGCCGTAATGCACCACAGCGACATACAACATTTCCACGCTATTCGCGAGTCGATATGTCTCTCAATAGTTCTATATATCCAAATAATCATGTCAGCGTGAAGGGAGTCAAATTCATATAAATCAACTTCAGCGTTGCGTCGGTAGAAAACAGCTCAGAGACACACGATCATCTACAACCTCGGCACAGTACCACATGCACGAGGTATCTCAGCATCAACACCAGCGGTAACTAGACGAGACGCCAGGGATTCCGCGCTATCTGTCTGCAAACGCATGACGTATCAGCTCTACTACACGATCCGCTCCGACAATCTCAGATCTGAACTCACTCACAAGACATCATGTCACTAGTAATAAGCTAACGAGCTGACACTACCGCTTAATCTACAACCGCGCTACCACATAGATGAGATATAGTCTCCGCAAACGACGCATAATGGCAGACTACGTATTTATCCTTCCAACATTCAATGCACAGCGCGCGGGACGACAGTAACGTCTTGAACACATACACAACTCACATCACACGGACGCCATATATATCAAGCTAGATGAGCTGCCACATCACTCTGATCACTTGCACGCCTCACACGACTCGATCCAAGAGCCAGCGCACTAACTTAACCATAAACTACAACACACCTCAATAATACAACCCTGACACATTACGACGAACTCACTCATCAATCAAATACCACAACGAAATTAACGACAGACACTAGTACACCAGTCAGATCCTGAAGGATAACAATCAACGATAGATCCCAAGCAGAATCATGATACCCTACAAACCACATGTATCCTTTATAACTCCAGAGAATCGCGATCACCACATCCTCCCGTGACTTAATTATACACAGCAGAGAGACCATCATCTAGTCCCGCGCGACACCTCAAGTCGGTATCAACGCTCACCTTCAGACACAATCTAATACTACGAAGGCACGCTATCTAGATAGCCCACTACACAAGTCTATCGAACCCGATCATCTCATAACGCGCAACATATCCTCTCCCACAGTAACACTGTCAGACGAGCCACAGTCTATATCCGATATCCCTTACACCGCTAATCGACTCCATATGACGCTAATCTTCCTCAGATCTCTAGCAGACAATGACAATATTCGCGGTATAGCCGACAAGCACGCCAGTCCTAACACCTCACAATAAATTGAACTAAATAGATCACACCATCAGGCAGCAACCTGACTCGACACTCTCGCCATAACGATGTTCTAACTTCAATTTCATTAAATTCTTATACTCAAGCTCCTTACCGCTAACCTACGAGCCTATCGCATCTACTCGCCGCCTTGATCCAGACTCGCAATCAATCTCCCATTCACACATTCTATAACAATACAAGAGCTAGTAGGTAAGAAACAATGCAATAGAAAGCTATCCCACCCGACAAATCACCAGGTACTCTAATATCATAACGCGATAGACCGATATGCGTAACACGATAACGATTATGTCCTACGATACTCATGCAATTACTTATACAGTCACTCAAACAAAACAGTACATCCTAAATAGCTATCCAAGCCAATCTTAACTCCTAATAGTCTACTACTGAGCGAGAAGCTAAATGCTGGCACATCATATAATATACTTACTATACCTCTTCGCTATTTCACTTAATATATAAATGATATCATATCATATAACCATACGCTATATACTAATATTATAATTAATATATATAACTATACTACATCCTATTATCTAGCGCTAAGACTATAATAAATCAAGAACACAACACATACAACAGAATATATAATAATCATCTATATCTATAAAGGTCAGAACGCTGAATATATACCATCTGTATAACAAACACTGCAACCCATCGATATCACTCACTTTCGCATACGCTACATCTAAACGACTGCAGACATTACTGTACTACACAAATAAGAACGGCTAGCCTAAGATGCTGCGCGTCACTTATCCATATATTTTAGTATTACTCATCTTAATTTTATATATCTAATAAATAAAAGAGACTATATTACCTACGTGCTTATCTCTTTAACTACTACTAATAACATAACTAAAACTAATAATTATACCAATATATTTTTTTTAACTATAAACTTATATAATTTAACTAATACCATTGACAATCAAAAGATAAATCCTAATAATTGTACTTATCCAACGAGGTCAATCTCTATCAATAATATATATCTATCAAACATACGACTACCCATACATGGTGAGCGATATCCACAAAACACAAAACGATAATAACAAACACGTACTTCTTTTGTCAGATTTACGATTACTATGAACTCAATATATCGCTATCACATCTAACTTTGCTACACTCTACGGTGTTACGAAAATAAATGTAACCAGAATAACAAGCGAGTATCTTCTCATATTTATTTTTGAGTTATGTTATATCCCATAGCTAATATCTCTAGGATCGAGTCCTCACTACTTGGACTGATCTTAAAAATTAGAGAGAATCCTCACTCACCAAACAATTATATGACTTATACCACAAGCACGACCGATATACAGTCCAATATCTCTCACTACACGAGAACGATACATCCAACACTTCTCTCCTGTTGACATGCCACTAAATCCAATACTAAATTATTTTGAGGAGCACAGTTTACTTTAAACTGTCACATACACTTGCCACATATAACGATCAATGTCGCCATCGTCTTTCCCATATCGATCTAAGATACTCCTAGTATTTAGTACTATATATATATAATAAATATAATAATAATAAATATATTAAAATATATAATAATAATATATATAATATAATAATACTAATGAATAAATATATAATACTAAAATATATAAAAAAATATAAATAATTAATAATAATAAATATAATACTAATTAAATTATTTAATATATATATATATTATATTATATACATATAATATATTATATAGAGATATAATATATATAATATCTTATAAATTATATAATATATAATATATAATATAATATAGTATATATATAATATACTTATATAATAATATAATATCTATAAATATATATATATAGCCAGCGTTTAGTATATCCGTTCATTAATGGATCTCAAAAACTAATTGATACTATACAGTTAATACGGCAATATATAATGGATGGTGAGAATGCTGTGATTCTCCATTTTTAGTTACTCGGAAAAATAAGTGAAAAAAATATAATTAAATAAAAATTATAAAAATTAAACAAAAAAATTAATCTCAATAAAATCTATTTACATAGCTATCAGCGAAATGAATACATCTTTTAGAATCCATGTGTAAAAATTTCACTATTAGAAAATGCTTATATACGGCACACTATTAGGGTGAGCTGCGGAAGTATTAGGCCTACTAGACGGAATATATAGAATAGGTGTATAAAACAAAAAACCCCAAAAGTATTACTATTATTAGGGGGGACGTGTTCTCAATACTCCGTAGGGGAGGACGCCTAAAACTCCGCTCGTAACCACCTCTCAATAATACCAATAATAGAAGCGTAAAGTGAACTCGGAGACCCTCCCACTAGCGGTCGAGAGAGAGTGGGCCGCAGAAATTTTCGCGTGGACCCACACTACGATTCCCCGTGTGGACAAGACTCTCACGCCTCGTCTAGACCTGAATCGGATCCTGGTGGCAACTACTAGATGGTATTGCTATCTCATTAGCTATGGAAAAAACTGAAAGCACAAAATTTGATAACTAAATGACATTCTAATCTTTAGACTCACACTCCGAGACATTCATGAACTTCTCTATTACAACTCACAAAAGCAAGACCTCATCCATAACCGACTCTAAAATAGCCTTTCAATCAGTTTAACTTATATACTCATTCACATATATAATTTTCTTTTACTGATCAAATATTAATCTTATTTTCTCTCTTACTTTTTCTCATTTATGTGAAAATTTAACTCAATGATTCACAAATGTATCTCTCAATAATTAGCATGAGATATGCCAGCAACATCAAAAGTTTATCGAAAAGCAGCAGCGAAATACATTATCTGTTTTTTGTTATTATACATTCTTTATCTCTATTATTATATCTTACAACGTGATGACAATATTTCCCCTTACTAAAATAATTGGACCCAGACGATCCTCACATCCGAATATGAGTAGACATTTACACGTTTTACCTGTAGAATTAATAGTATTATGAATCACAGTTCTTTAGTCATAGAAGGCCCGATAATCTCAAACACTCCGGACATCTCACTACTTAAAGCGTGGACTGCCCACTATTCCAATCCCATATCCACCACACTTAAACATAACTTTTTTTCTTCACCAGCTCTATCTATATTACAAACAAATTCTTACCAACATCCCATTCACTAAGCAACACAACATACAACAAATCAGAACTCCAAAACAACCTAATAACAAAAATTTTATTTTCACATCTTCCACCACCATAGCAAATATATTAATCAAACATCCACTCAGCAAAAGGCACACTGAATTCCACAGCCCTGCTCCCTAAAACTACGGCATTATAACATCTATTGTACCAATTAAGATTGATTTACCACCATCCATAACTTGACAAAAATTAACAAAACTAAGATTTTATGGACTCAACCAAACACTACTAATATCTTCAAATTGTAACCAAGTGAGGAAAACATATATATGACTTTCTTTAATATCTTACCTATATCTGTCTATCTCAATAATTCTATAACTCTCAACTCCTAGAGAGCAATTACATGGAATCAATATTTAACCCGAGTAATAGGCTGTGGATGAGGGTTCTGTCGATGCCGGCTTCATATCTTAGATATATGTATTTGGAAGAGGTATCATGGCAGCTCTTGATAAACAGTTACTAGTAGTATGTTAAGGTGAGGTTGAGAGAAATGTAAACTGATAGTACAATAGACTATATGATAGTGTATAATATATATGTTATTATAGTATATATACATACCAATTAACTACTCTCATTCACTAATACTGCGTATTACCATATCACACATTAGACTATATCACAAGGTGATAATATATTTATATATATATATATATATATATAAGTATATAAATATATATTAGTATTATTATATATATATAGTATATTATTATATATATATTTATTATATATAACTATATATATTATATATATATTAAGATATTTAATAGAATTATATACGTACTTAATAATAATATATATATTATTAATATATAACTTATACTATATAATCTTTAAAAAATCTATATATATATTTATCAGATATCATAAGTAGGTACTGTGTCGGAGTGTAATTAATATAGTTAAATTTATATTTTTTCAATATATATATATAACTAATTATTTATATAATATATATAATATACTTATATATTATTAAATATATCATATATTAAGACATTAAGATAATAGATATACATGTATAAAAGCAGATCATGTGACTCTATTACGTGCTTTATTATATCATATCGCATCCATAGGTAGAGTTTTGTTTTATACTATTAAATAGAGCTCCTGTTTCTTTGAAATCTCTCTCAGCTCGTAAAATTGTTTTGCTATACTTACTAAATCTATCACTGCTATTTTAATTAATAATTAGTTGCAACTCCGAGTGAGTGAGGTTGTAATAATTTTTCTGCAAAACTATTCTTATTTTGTTTCTTTATTTATTTTTAAGTAAATGATTTTACATATAAATTATCTATTATATTATTATTATTTAATATATTTTATTATTAATATTATATTATTATTATTTATTATATATTATTATTATTTACTTATATTATTATTATATAATTATTATATGATAAGTATTATTTATTTAATTATTATAATTTATTATTATCATTAGATTATATTATATTATTAATTATATTATTATTTATTATATTATATATTATTATTATTATTAAATTATATACTATATATTATTAATTATGTTATACTTAATCTTATATTATTATTTTATTATTATTTAGTAGTTAGGTTAGTAGGTTAGAGTTTAAGGTTATGGTGATAGTTATGTGTAGGTTAGTATATTAATACCTTAAGACTCATTAAGTTGCCATATAAGATAACTTATACTTAAAGTACTAACCATACTCAATATCACTAAGTCCTATAGATCCATTAAACTCTAAACTTTTTAGTTTTTCTATCCCTAAAGCGACAGTATATACCTATTCATCTCATCATTACATTATATATTGAGAGCCATTTAATACCATTAAATTCTAGTAGCCTTAACTTATTCTAATAATCTTAGAGGCCTTAACCTCGTGAGCTCGCTATGAATAATAGATTCTGCAGACTTAATATAGAGCTATACAAGATCTCTTGAAGCAAATCTATATTTTTTGTATTGGAAGTCAAGTGAACTGAAAGGAAAAGCACATCATTAACTAATAATCCTTAAAATTAATATAAATATAATGGAGTGTTATTATAATTAATAAGAACATTAATTAGTGAATAATAATATAAATCCAATTCTTTTCAAAGAAGAAGAATTGTCATTAATGTATAGATAATAAATCTTCTTGGTTTACAATTATTAGAATGAAGTCAATAACAATGCTAACAATGATTTCCATATAAATAAATAATATTTAAATAAAAATTAAAATTATTTTCATAAATAATCAATTGGAAATATTATAAAAAAATTAGATGATTTAAGCAAATATATTTGTATAATACATAGATAATAATAATTGGTTAGTAAATATAATTTATATCACATAGATAATACTAATAAGATTCTACTAATTTATAGTATTTCCAAGTTCTTTTATGTTACACAGCTTTATCTCTCAAGCTTGCATCTTTTTACATAAATAATACATCAATAAAACGATTTTTAATACGGATTTAATAAATATTGTTTGAACCATTCTTTTGGTTGTTAATCTAAAGTTAATAATGTTGATCCAAGTAAATAATAATAAATAATAATAATAATATAATAATATATAATAATAATAATATAATAATAATTTAGCTCAATAATTAGATTATTCATAAATATGGATTATGAAGAGTAATTACATAATAATTCAATAATACATTAATAATATGTAATAATAAGTAATCTCTTTAATAATAATAATTTGAGGATAGTTAGAGTGTCAATAATAAGGGCATTATTAGTTATCTAAAAGTTAATAATAATAATATGAATTAAATATTAATTTTATATTAAATGAATAATAAATTAATATAGGAAATAAATTAATTTTATATATCATATATTAATATTTAATACTCATACTTTATATATGATATAATATAATGTTCCATCTCTAATATAGTAATAATATATTAATATTAGAATTTTTTACAATATAGATAGTCGCCCTAAGTTAAGATTTATGTTATTCCTTTTTCATAGTTTTAGAATTATTATCTATCCTTGTCATTTTAGTTACGTCGCTGGTATATCCCTAAAATAACATATACCATTATACAAAATGGTTTAGTAAATATTCATAACATATTATTCAATGTATTAAGGATAAATTATGGAACGTTATTTTTTGTATAAAGTTAAAAATACCTACTTATGCAGCAGACACTAACTCCTATAGTTAACTTATATGAGTATATCTCCCGAGCTAGCTCTGATAATAGTATGCGTCATATAAACGATATATAATTTATACTTTTTATTTCTATTTCTCTCAATTACACCTCTTAATTTAGACCACTGGCTATTTAGCACATACGTTATATTAAATATATATTTTATATATATTATTATAATATATATATAAATAATGAACATATGTACTATATATATATATAAATATATATAATATATTATATATAATATATATAATATATAATATATATATATATATATAATAATTATATATTATCATTATTATTAATTTTATCATATATATTTATATAATATTAATAGATATATATAGTATATATATATATATATATTATATATATAGTATATAGATATATCATATATATATATATAATATATATATAATAATAATTATGCTTAATTTTTACGATATATACGATATATCTATATATATATCATATCTAATTATACTTATAATATTACTTATATATATATAATATTATATATTATATTAATATAATATATATATAGATATATATATATATATATATATATATATATATTTATTATTTATATATACTATATATATACTACTAAATATATTATATATATTATCATACTATATTAATATATATTAATATATTATATATATTTAGTATATATACTATATATATATATATTACTATATTATATATTTAATATATATATATATATATATATATATATTAATATATATATATATATTATATATTATAATATATTTATATACTATAATATATATTTATAATATATATATATATATATATATGATTAGTATAATATATATTATATATATATATTATTATAATTTATATAATATTATATATATCATCATATATATAAATATAATTATATATATAATATATATATATACTATATGAGTCGATGGACGATTAAATTCGGTAACATACGAGATAATTCGTGAATTACGAAAGAAAATCGGTTGTATTTTCAGGTAAATCTGGTGAATCGTAGAATCGGTAATCGCAAAATTATATATTGTCCATTCTTGACTCGTAATCCTATTGCGTATACAAGCGTATGAAAAATACATTTTATATTCTCGATCTTTAATGATATTTCCAAAGAACAATATTCGACAGTCTACCATATATTGATATTTTAAGTTCTTCTATATTATTATAAATTATCTAATATAATTAGATAAAACTGGAGTTATAATATCTCGATTTGTAATTATTTTAATTCAACCATCACAGATAGTTGTAAATGTAATTCATTTTATAAGTAATGTGAATACTAACGTATATACCTTTAAATATGGTATTCAGGAGTTTACACAAGCAGGGATCTACTCAATGATATTTACCTTAGATTTATTATACTATCTTGCAACATGATATCATTAGATTCACATATATTAGATGACGCAAAGAGGTGAGCGATGAAAATATAAATAATATAATATATATCCAATAATGAACATAAACATCGTAGGTCATATTTAATTCACTTAGCCTCAGCTATATGCGAAGTATTGAAAGAATATATTCTAAACTTAAGATGTTAAATTTACCACAGCACAAGATTTATTCAGAGATATAGGTAGTACAAAACTCTAAGATTGTAGATATACCATATATATGCTTATTCAAAAAAATTATGAACATAAAGACGGCTCTCATTTCATATTGCAGTGATCATTCAACACCTGTATGCTTAGATGTGATTAAATTGCCAAAGTTCTTTGTAAAAAATATGCTAAATATTAATAAATCTATAAATATATTTTTGTATTTTATTAGTAGTATACAAATTTTACTTCTGAGCTACAAGGCCATATGCAATCTATCATCGGCAATAAGTCCAAATATGAATATAGTGTAAATTTAGCAGTTTATATTTGAAGAGGGTCAGTGATAAATACAAAGTACTATTTGAGACTGGATCTTTTACAGTTCAGTATATGAAAAATTCAATAAAAATAAATCAGACTATATTTTTTTTTCTTACTGTGAATAAATACAAATAAATGTCTATGTCTTTCGAGATCTTCCTTATAAAATATTACACTATCCTATTGAAAGAAAAGTGGATGAATATGACAATTAAAAAGTGGAAGATATTCTAAGTCAATTGATATGTTGCTAAGATGGATTTGTGATATAAAATAAATGAATAATCAGTTTATTCACTACTATTAACCAATCTTCATAATATCTTGCTATTATATATATCATTGATATTCAACAGAATCGGGCGTAATGAAAAAAGGTGATACTGAGGATATAATTAAGAGTTTTAAATTACTACAGTTTTATGTGGAAACCTATAACAAGGATAATTTAAAGAGTCAAAAACCTTGAAGAAAACATTTAAACGAAGGAGAATCTCAGACAGCTGAGAAACAAAATCTTAGATTATGAATAATATTGCATGTAATAAAATAAAAATTTTGATATCAAAATTTCAACTAATCGAATTTAGAGACAGACTACCTTACAATTGTTCTTGAATACGTAATAAGTACCTTTATCACATTTGGATGCCGACTTATGCTAGAAAATATTTAAGCTTATCTCCTCACTTTCTCCGTAGGAAGTGATAAGACTCTTACAAATATTTATAAACGGTAATCATAATTTATATCTTCACTAGAAAAACTCAGTAGATGCAGCAGAAACGGTATGGAGATTGATTAATGTTTTGCAACTACAATATATAAGTTAACTTTTAGTAAATTAAGATATGAATTCTTTTTTTTAAGAAAAATATCACAAATGACTACGGTAAAAAGATTTTGTCTTTGGAAAATTTTTCATAACATGTGACTGTCTATTATTTTTCATGATGTTTTGTCCATATACAAAATAGGTAATTAATCTATATTTAATTTCTTATGCTCTATAAGACAAAATAATAAATATTTCGAAATAAGCATAATTTATAAAGTTTTAAATATTTATATAAAATATTGATTAGTCAAAAATATATATATATAGGTTATATATATAATTAATTATATAATATAATATATATAATTATATTATATTATACATATTTTAACTTATATATATATATATATTTATATAGTATATTATATATATATTAATAAATTAATATATATATAGTAATTATTACGTATATATATATATATAAGATAACTATAGTATATAATTATATATTATATATACTATATATATATTATTAAGATTATTACTCTCCTCTTATATATATATTACATTAATAAGGTACTATATATATATATATATCCCTAATATATTATATAATAAAAAGGTTATAATATATATATATATATACTTTATTAATATATAATAGGTTAATATATATTATATATTACATATATATACTACTTTACAGTATATATATATTATATTAATATATATATATATATATTAATATAGTATTATATATTATATTTATAATATTATATATATATATTATATATATTATTATTAATATAAACGAATTTGGATCAGGAATCTGAGATCGGTAATCGGAATCGGATACTGACACTTTTTGAAACTGGAATCTAGGAATTCGGAATTCGGTAATCTGCATGCGTAATAATATGGAATGTTATACTATCACACTAAACGTAGATATATATATATATTCATTATATATACTATACAGTATATAAAAAATTATATTATAGTATTATATTATAATTATTAATTATATATATCATAATATAAGATTTAATATAATATATCATAGGATATAATATAATATTAAAGCTATAGTTAGTACTTACTATATAAGTACTATATAAATATTAATTAATATATATTAATATTCATAATATTATATATATATATATATTAATATATATAATATAATATATATATATAAACTATATGTATATATATAAGTAGATTTGTATATAATATATCAATATATATAAATATATATATATATAAACTAAAATAAATGTAGGAATGATCTTAAAAGAGGAAATATATGAGGTTGCAAAAATATTTCTGCAATTAATTATGTGAATTAAAAATAGATGAAATTTGTGAATCTAAATAGTTGAAATAGGTGAATTAAAAATAGATAAAATAGTTGAAATTGAAAATATATGAAAATAGGTGAAACAGGTGAAATAAAATAATTGCCTCAATATAATGTAAAATAAATTGAAATTGATTAATGCTTCAAAAATAAGTAAGGAATTGCAAAGAATTATTAAAGAGAAATAGCACTTAAAAAGATTTTTTATTTTTACTTTTTTTAAGTAAGTATTAAAGATAAGGATTAAAAATTTAATAAAGTATTAAACAAAGCCAATAAAATAACACTAAAATTTGTAACAAAAATTAAGTAAATAAGAAAGAATGAAATGTAAACTATAAAGTTTGATACAAATTTTTTTTTTTAAAATGACTAAATGGCAATTTTGCATTGAACATCAATGGCTAAATAAAAATACAACAAAACTCCTAATTAGAACGATTGAGTTATTTGAAATGATACGCTATCGACATATTGGGGTCACGATTTGTACCTTTATTAATTAATTGATAAGATTTTCCTCATTTTCTCACACCTATTTTTCCTTTAAGGTGTTAATAGTTTATTTTTCTAATTATTATTATTATTATTATTATTATTATTATTATTGTCTGTGTGTGTGTGTGTGTGTGTGTAATGTATTATTATTATTATTATTATTATTAATAGTGTATTTATTTTATTATTATTATTATTATTATTATTATTATTATTATTATTATTATTATTATTATTATTATTATTATTATTATTATTATTATTATTATTATTATTATTATTATTATTATCATTATTATTATTATCATTATTATTATTATTATTATTATTATTATTATTATTATTATTATTATTATTATTATTATTATTATTATTATTATTATTATTATTATTATTATTATTATTATTATTGACATTATTATTGACATTATTATTATTATTATTATTATTATTATTATTATTATTATTATTATTATTATTATTATTATTATTATCATTATTATCATTATTATTATTATTATTATTATTGTATTATTATTATTATTATTATTATTATTATTATTATTATTATTATTATTATTAATTTAAATATTTCTGGGAATATTCTGCAATGGGGCTAGACATATGGAAAGCTAGGGATAAAGTCTGACACAAAACCTTTATTTCTAAACTTCTACTTTGATACTTTCAAAAGCCGCGTAGAGAGGTCATGTATGCCTTTAATTTGGTAAGTAAAAGTATTAATTTTGCTACAACTCTGTGGAAACTTTGTTAACATATAGTCTTTTACCACCGGAGTATATATATATATATATATATATATATATATATATATATATATATATATATATATATATATATATATATATATATATATATATATATATATATATATATATATATATATATATATATATATATATATATATATATAAACTATATCTTTAAAAATATTTAGTCCAAAATTTGGCCTCGCTTATTTTAATCAAAATATATAATTTTTGTAAATTCTTTTTGGATCTCAATTTTTTTTAAAATAATATATAATATATTTTTATTTTAAAGTTCACAACTCAAAGGAAACGCACTATTTTAGGAGGGATATACTCTAGTTAATTGAAGCCTAGGATCCGGACAAGGAATCGATCCCAGGCCCTAAACAATGCGACTCTTTCACATTGTATCAAATATGTCAAAAATAAACCGGAGAAACTCATTCACCAGTCCTGAAATTGTAAGAAAATGAAACAATTTTATGTCTAAAAAAAAG